>ONZH01016223.1:0-53262 GCA_900303285.1 Rhinella marina
CAACAGTTAGTGAAAAAGTAATTGGCAATGATGAAGAAAATGTAACAGTGCAGTGGACCGTCTGTGACGCAAAACCTATATATTCCCACTATGCCAGCCAAGGGTTGTACATTAACTAATAACAGGGAAAACAAATAAAATATTTTACAGAAGGGTCAACTACAGACACTCCTAAACAATTTTTTAGGAGGGTCAACTTCGGACACTCCAAAACAAATTTTTTGGAGGCTCGCCTACAGACATTTGACTGCTACCTCAATCTAACTTGGTCACTTGTTGGTGTCACTACGCTGTCACCATGATGTGTCAGGCTTATGCCTGCGTCGTGGGGCGGGGGATAGCACAGCAGTGCCAGCATGAGCAGTGGTGTCACCTGCAGGCGGTGATGGACCTTCGTTGCACCTAGTTGGGTGCTTCCCTAACATGTGATGGGTATTTGCCTCGCCTTTCTTGGTCTGGGTGAGCACAATTGCCATGAGGGTCACCACCAGGCTGTTGCCTGAGAATTTGGGGTAATGGTGGGATTAGGCAGCCTCAGCGGCATCCATGCATGCTGCCCCTGCTGTTTCCTGTCCATTTCCGTGGTGTTTCCATCATTTTCTGAGGTTTCCAGGTTTTCACCCAGCTTCTAGGAGAGCTTGTCCCTGCAAAAATGCTCGAGTCCTCCCATTGACTTCAATGGGGTTCGTTATTCGAAACGAGCACTCCGAGCATCGGGAAAAATTCGACTCGAATAACGAGCACCCGAGCATTTTAGTGCTCGCTCATCTCTAGTTATGAATGAATTGCAATTAGCCTTCAGTAAGGGTACAGAGGGGAGGTAACCAGTTTGGGATGTGTACCTCCACAGACTCACTCTATCTCAATCAGAGCTGCCATTTTCAGACTGTGCAGGTACACCCCCCAACTTCTTACCACCCCTTTGTACCCTTACTGAAGGCTAATAGCAATTCATTCAATAACTTCTAGTTAAATAATAAAAAGAATGGCACAACATAGAGCCATACGAATAAATGTCCCAGAATTGTTATTACACGAGGAATGCATGAAGCTATTAAAACAAGCATGTAAGAACTGGTGAAAGGTCCTCATTAACCCTTTCGCGCCCGGAGCTTTTTTTCGGTTATGCATTTTCGTTTTGCGCTCCCTGCCTTCAAACAGCCATAACTCTTTTATTTTTCTGTTCACATAGCTGTATGAGGGCTTGTTTTTTGCGGGACAAGTTTTTACTTTCCAACGCCACCATTTAATATTGCATACGGTGTAGTGGGGAAGGCGGGAAAAAAATTCCAAACCGGGTGAAATTGCAAAGAAAATTCTATTCAGCTACAGTTCTACGGGTTTCTTATTTACAGCGTTCGATGTGCATTAAAACTGATCCATTACTTTCATTCTACAAGTCAGTACGAATCCGGCAATACCTAATATGTATAGTTTTCTGCGTTTTCATAGTGATAAAATAATTAGAGAAGTTGCCCTTTTTTTTTTTTCTTGTCAAATCTTGACCCCTATAACTTTTTGGTATTTATGTGTATAGAGCTGTATGGGGGGCTCATTTTTTTGCGGGACGATCTGAAGTTTTTTATTGATACCATTCTGGGGTGTGTATGACTTTTTGATCACTTTTATTTAATTTTTTTTAGAAAAAAAGCGACAAAAAACGGCAATCGCCATTTGGACGCTTTTTTCCGCCACACAATTCGCCGTATTGGAATTTTTTTTTTTATATTTTAAAAGTACGGGCGTTTTCAGTCACGGTGATACCCATGATGTCTAATTTATTGTTATTTAGGTATTTATTTTTACTTATACGGAAAGGGAGGTGATTTGAACTTTTACATCTTTTTATTTTTTATATATTTTTTAACATTTTTTTTAATTTTTTTTTTACTATTGGAAAGCTCAAATATGGGCTTATATATACGTCATATCCGAGTGTGGTCACATGATCATCATGTGATCCACCTCTATTGACGTCATGACGCCTTTGAGAGGTATCGCGTCCACACAGGCGTCATGACGTCAATAGAGGTGGATCACATAATGATTCATGTGACCACACTCGAGATATGACGTGACTCCTGTGTGGTGGGAGGCGCGCCAGATACAAGCAGTTACTCCATGCACAGGTAACAGGTGTATATGCTATACTGAGGGTCTGTTGGGGGCTCCTGATTGGCTGATGTGCACTTATTAGGTCTATTCCACAGTGATGGTGTTACCCCCTGACGAAGGTACGCCAAAACTCGCGTCGGGGTAACGCCATCCTGGCCCTTTGCTTGGTTTTCATCTCATTTGGTGAGCTTTTTTGCACATAAATTCTGGAGTTATTTTGGATTATATGAGCAGGGATAGCAGTCATTTATTATGATGATTTTTTCCACGGGGGACTTTGCTTATCAGTGATATACCTGTGGTATTCAGCTATGTGTGACTATATATATACATACTTTGTGTTTAGCCACTGCGGTATTCCGTTATTGCATGGTTACTTATCACACATACGTGACCGCATATTGGTTGCCCTGTGACATTATACCCTTTATTATATGAGCGTATGGGACCGTTTGTGGTATTTTTATATCACTATCATATGCGACTGCTGTTCATTTTTGTACTATTGTATTATTGTATTTATATGTATGGGCCAGGGATGGGGTTTTCTCTGCACTGTTACCCTCCCTGTATAACATTGACATTTTTAACTTTATATATGTGAAGATGTAATAAAGATTGGTCGTATTTTTGTAAGTACATTAGGGTCTCCGTTTGTCTTTTTATAGACACTGTTTCTGATTTGCTCTTTTGGGAGCTTGTATTGTTATGGTTATTTTGAGCCGTTTTACTGCAGGTGGTGTGGGGGTCATTGTTACTATTATATAGATATACACACGTCTTTCTGTCCCGCCATTTACTTTGCAGTGGATTTAAGATAGGCCATCAATATTAAATTGTTAGGGGTCTGACTCTCGGCATTCCTGTCGATTAGCTGCTTGAAAGGGTCTGGCCCCCAACCAATCTAGTATTAATGGCCTATCTTAAAGATACATTAGGTTAATTGTGAAGATCTGTGAAGATGGATGGTATGCTGGGCACTAAGTGACCAGAGAAGACATTGAATATTTAATTTTTGTATGAAACACTCTTGGTGAAAATATGATGGCACCACCTGTTTTCTACAAGAATTAAAATTTCTGCATCTTCTTCAGTCACTTTGAACCAGGATCTCCATGATTGCTCTACCATTATCGAACAGGGAGCACACTGAACAGAGAAAGAAAGGTATACCTATCCCCTGAATATGCTCCTCTGTGGGAACCATGCTTCTTTTTTATTTCCACAAGTATGTATCTTCAGCTATCCCAACATTAAAAGCAACTCGCTCTCATGCTTCAAAAATTCCAGGGAATCTTGTTTACTATTAGATTTGACTATGTGCTGCTTTTTAGATGTGTTCTCCAGAGAGTCATATATTCTGCCCGGGTTAAGTTTGTATTTCCAGTTGTGTATTTTGAAACCTAACATTGTATTATGGTAACATAAAACACGCGAAAGAACATTTAACAATTCAAGATTCATTAGCTGTATACATAGATAACATAATAGAAGCTAATGTTTAGAAAGAGCTTAGATCCTATTTTGTGCATTATTTTATCTATCCAGTGTTTCCCATAATTCATCACTTCCAAATTAGACTGAGCCAAAAGACAATTTTCAGTAAATTAGACCTGTTTAATTGAAATGCCTTTTAACCTATTTAAACTTCATCAACACTCATTTTGGTGGCCTCTTTACTAATTCATGGACATAACATTTTGCATTTGTCTTACTTCTGAACTGTTTTTTTTTTCCTTCAGTTGGAATCATTTCAGCCGTTTTTTGTTTCCTTAAATCTCCCTAGTTATGTTACAAGAGGAGAACAATTTGTCTTGGAAGTTGTTGTCTTTCAATTATTTGGATGAAGATACTGAGGTGAATAGTATAAAATATTCAGTCTCATGCACATAATTATACTCATGAAAATAGTTATTAGTAGTATAAGACATTGTCAAGTGTAATAAATATATAATATAATAATATGAACAAAATAAACTTTGGAAACAAGTTTTCAGTATAAATAAATTATGTGCAATATAAAAGAATATGACATGCTTTATATACTTTTTGCAGATGTAAAGAAATAAGAGAACATGTTTTTACATACACTTCTTGACTTACATTAACCTCTTAACAAAAAATTCTGATCCTGCTCCATATGCTGTGGGCTGTCCAATACAAACTGACACCCCAGCCG
This sequence comes from Rhinella marina, assembly GCA_900303285.1. Taxonomy (NCBI): domain Eukaryota; kingdom Metazoa; phylum Chordata; class Amphibia; order Anura; family Bufonidae; genus Rhinella; species Rhinella marina. The sequence continues at coordinate 4,295 of ONZH01016223.1, forward strand.
CAATAACTGGGAGCGCAGATAACGACGATCCCTGTCATTTAACCCTCAGATGTCACTGTCAGTAGCAACCATTGTATCTGGGTGGTTAGACAGAGCCCCCATTGTGTGATCACAGGGCTTTGATCTGTTGCTATTATAACCTCTGACCTTATAAGGCCCTCAGGCCTAATTTAGTAACGTAAGCTACCTTTTAAGCCATGCCTATGGCAGAGCTTTTCAGGAAGCCTTTAAAATTCCCATAATCTCAACAGTAACTGAGGGAACCTCTCCTTCATCCAGCACCCTAGTAGCACACAGATTAAGGTCTGGGAGGGACGAGATGTCATTGCTGAGACACATTATTGAACAGCATTTATTGTGAAATACAGCGATTTACCTCATGAAATTGGAGCATATTTTTCTTTATATGGGATGAGACCTAATGTGATTGTTTATTAATACAATATAACTCATCAACTATTTGCATTGGACAGCTGTATTTTCTTCAGTACTTAAGTGGATTTTTTCATTTTTACTAAGCACCTCCCTACTACAGTATGCCCTAGAGTGCACCCCATATCTATTACAATAAAAATCCAATACTCTATTGCAGTCTATGGTACAAGTGATCAGAGTGCATATTCAAAGGTAAAAAAACAAAATATGAAAAATAAGTCATGGATCAGCAAAAACGCTTCCGTCATGATATTACAACCGTCTGCATCCGTTCTAAACGGATCCGGTTGTATTATCTTTTAAATAGCCAAGACGGATCCGTCATGAACTCCATTGAAAGTCAATGGGGGACGGATCCGTTTTCTATTTTCTATCTACTAAAGCTGCGTTTTAGTGTCCGCCTCCAAAACGGAATGCTGACTGAACTGAAGCAAACTGAAGCAAAACTGCTGCATTCTGAACGGATCATTTTCCATTCAGAATGCATTAGGACAAAACTGATCAGTTTTGGACCGTTTATGAGAGCCTGTGATGGATCTCACAAACGGATCCTTACAAAACAAGTGTGAAAGTAGCCTAACACTGTACCAAACCCTTTTCTTTTTACTAGCAGTTTAACTGTAGTCAACTTGAGCCATTTCCATTAAACATTATTTTTTTCATGTTCCCTAAACTATCACAATAGCTTACAATAGCTTTCAATTAGTTGATTTTTCTAGCAACAATAGTAAAAAAAAAGACTTTGTATAGCAACAGAGTATCCGAATCTGCTTTTCCCTAAGAAAACTTATAATGTTTTCTGGAGAAAGCTCAAGTTGGCTGCATTGTGAATTTCAGTTATCCTAGTAGATGCTTGTTATAAAGATGCTGATAATTCTATGGAAAACGTTTTAATCATTAACATCATAACTTATTAACATTTTTTTCTCAAAGTAGCCTTATGAGGACTTTATTGCAGGCTTAGTTTTATCATTTAGGGTTTTCTTTTTATAATGTTAACTTTAGTATGCGGATCATTACAGTTACTACATGATAGCAAAATCATTTTTGTGCCATCACATTCTGAGATTTTTTTTTTTAAAAGTTGACTTAGCTATATGAGAGCTTGTTTTTGTGAAACTAATTGTAGTCTTTATTGGTACCATTTTGGGGTACATCCAACTGCAATGACAGCACTCCAAGCCCACCACCATCCCACTATCCATAGAGGGCACAGGAGCTTCATAACTCACCTGGCTTCTGGCTGGTGCTAGCCACCAGATTCCTGTGTCCCTGGCTTCAGGTAGCAGCCTGCTAGCTAGGTCTCTTCCTGTGTGCGTATTAGTGTCTTTTCATTGAACCTGACACTGTAGTACTGCAAGGGTTAACTCCCCTTTTGCTTTGTTTTCAGCTGTTTGACTAATGAGCTCATCAGCTCTCCTATATATGTTAGGCTGATTGTTCCACCCCTTGACTAAGCAATCCCTTAGATTCCTTTTGGTTTCACTTGCTTGCTAGGCCCTGAAAAAGAGCTATAACCCCATTGTCTATGTACCGATTTCTGCTTGTTTCCTGGATCCTGACTCTTTGATGCCTAACCTGACTCATGTCTGTACTGTACTGTACTGACCCTGTTACAGCTGCCCTGACCTCAGGACTGTTTCACAAATTTGCATGTATTCTACCTGCCCTGATCTCTGCCTGACTTAGCAACCAACCACAACGGGACTATTAGTAGCGAAGGCCAGATCCCTGTATGTGGGTTTAAGGGTCAAAACGAGGGACCGCCAGGATAAGGCCTTCAGGACTAGCCCACAGTCAAACTAGTTTGTTGTCGTAGTGGGTCCACACACACTGGCCATAAGAAAAACATATTGGTTTATTTTTACTTCTTTTTTTGGGAGAGAGGATCAACATAAAGCAAAAATTCCGCCAGTGTCTTTTATTTTCTGTTGCTGGATAATGTAAATAATGTATGGGTTTTTGGATTGCCTTAAAATCCATTGACACCACACAATTGTATCATAGGGAAATCGTTGGGATGGTTTTCACTGAGGCGTTAAGCAGCTCGGAGTTATCTCCAATTCTGGCCATTGCCATGGAGAAGAAGCTGTCAATCCCTAGAGAGATGGTGAAACCTTTTTCCTTTCCAGACAACATACTCAATGAAGGCAATACATTTACTAATCTCTTCTCAGAGTTATGATAACTATTAGGCATATGTAAGAATGTATTAAAGCTGGTATTAATAAAGTGAGGCAAGAAAACTATTATTCAGTTGTAACTTAAATATAAGTTTTATGCTTTCAATTTATAAACATTTCCAACTGGGACCACCTACGTACATAAAAAAATATGTAGGTGGAACAATCAAAGGGGTTGTCCAGTAGGCTACATTCTTATACAAAGCGTTGCAAAAAAATTAAGCATTATTCACTTTACCATTCCCCTGCTACTGCCATTCTGATATCTGGAGGAACTCCATTGGTTTCTACTTCCTAGTCCTGGCTTGATGCACAGGAAATGTCAAGAGATTCACACTCAATCACTGTTTGCAGCTGTGACCCCATCAATGATTGATTAGCTAATCAGGCACCTCAAGACATTTTAATCGATAAGCCTCAGAGTGGTAGGAGTTGAAGTATGTGATGTTTCTTTTTTTTTCAACCCATTCTCCCCTTATATAAAAAAATATAATCCTCCAGAACATACAATACACTTCTTCCTACATTAAGGTAGGCAGAAATATATTGCTCTGTATTGTGATTTATCTTTCAGCATTGATTTACATGTAGATATTCTTTAGGAGATATTGTAATAAAAAAAACATTGTATTGCACTGCATAAACCAACCCAATATATTACACATATCTTTGGCTAAAGCACTTGACCTTTATTTTTCCCTTCACAGGTTTCTGTAACCCTTGATCAAAGTGATGCATTTGGAATACAAATATCATTTATAAATGCAACTGGAGCCCAACAGACTGTATTGGTCCCGAGTCAAGAGGGAAAAACTGTTTTCTTTCCAATCAGGCCGATTAAATTGGGCGAGATTCCAATGACAGTGAAGGCCACATCCTCCCTTGCTTCAGATGCAGTAACTCAAAAACTCAAAGTCCAGGTACTTCTAACATTTTTCAAGACAATGTAATAAGATATTATTCTTTAACATTTTACGTTTCTTATAACAGATTCAATACATTATGAAATAGTACAAGAGAGAAAACAGCCATAGAATGCTAGTTGTTAGCAGCTTGGATGGAACTGTAAACAACACTGACATCCAGAGAAAGTAACAATGTACATTAAAACCTAAAGAATGACTATGGAGTACTGCCTCAGGGAAAAGGAGTAGATATGATCTAAATATGCATCCTATGAAACAAACCAATACAGTGACTGTTTTTCTCATAGATAGTTGAAAGATTAAAGCTTAACCACCATGTTTTCATAAAAAAAAAAAAAATCAGTTTTAACATATGTTACTGCTGGTGCAGCATTATGCATAAAGCAATTCGTTTCTTCACATACCACTGTTTTCCTTGAGTTTTTCCCTTAGTTACGGCTGTTTTAACCTCTGCAATATGAGGATCTTCTCAAGATGGCTCCTCTGCCAGTTCTCTGAGGCCAAAACTGCCTTCCCTCACTTCACATACACACTTGCTGTAGCCAGCAGCTTCCTGCCAGCCAATCAGATTGGATTACTGAGAGATATGCCTCCTTACTCTGAAGCCTAATGCAGGCATGCAGTGTGGAGGACTGCCCCTCTGTCTTCCTGTCTTCTTAGATGAGCCCTAGCAACAGTCTTTTAAGAGACCAGTGGAAAGGGACAGGGTACATTAATGAAAGTTGTTATTATAAGGTGATTACAGATCTTTTGGTAATCATTGACAGACTAACTCAGGTATACATACCCAGCTCTAATGAACTAGCAAATAAAAAAAATATGACAGTTGCACTTTACACATGTGGTCATATCATACCCCTTATCCTCCTAACACTTTCTAAATATTAAAGCAAATTGGTAAAATATGCTAATCCTATGCATTTAATAGAAAACAAAAAGAAATGTTATAGTAAAAACTGTGTTAGTTACTTCAGCATACAAATGACCACCATTTCGTATGGCGCAGTTTTATGATGTTTTTCTTGGAATATCTTAATAACTAACAATGTAAATGTGGAAAGTTAGCATTTATTACATTTATGCTAATGTAATAGGTTTGAATATAATCATATAATTTTTCTTTACTTTGACAGGCTGAAGGAATAGAACATTCATATTCACAAACTTTGCTCTTGGAACTGATCAACAATAAACCACAAATGATTTCAAAGTCTTTGAACTTTACATTCCCGCTTGATGTAGTAAGTGGGAGTGAAAAGGCATTTATCACGGTTGTTGGTAAGGATAATACTGTTACATTCTTAAATAAATGATCATTGAATGAGAAGCCACACAAAAAAAGCACATTTTGTTTGTTCTGTTTTTCTCACAAAAGTTTGAAACCTACAATAAAAAATGTGAATAACAGACGTTTTGCTTGAGGAAAGTAACAGTCACCCAGACAAACCAAAGCAATAAACATATCATAGCTATCTGTCTAGACATGCCTTCTGTAGCACAACCACAATTACAAAGAATTCCTCACATAGGAATCAAAATTATTTGGCATCTATAGCCTATTCAGATCACATTATCATATGGATAGTATATTATCCATTCACCTTCTGTTTTGAAGCTAATTTCAACAAAATTGAAACGGAATAACAAACTTGTTCCTTGAAATAGTCTGGAACCGCAGAACTGAAGCAGAGTTTGGATCAAAGTTTTAAAGTGGTTTTCCACTTTAAAAATCAACTACTGAAGTTATTCACCGAACACTCGAGAGACATTGTGCATAACTGACTTCACCTCATCGGAGGCCATATATTTTAATGCTGTATGGAGACGTATCTCTGTACTGCATTAATCCAAAGTTTTGAGTGAATCGACTTCGGATTTAAGATCTGAAGTTCGCTTCACTCATCACTAGTTATGTACTCATTACACCCCTTGACAATAGTAATGCCCTCTTTGTGCCCCCTTCACATTTGTAATGACCTTGCTTTGTCCCCTTCACAGTAGTAATGCCCTCTCTGTGCCCCCTCAATATTAATAAAAAAAAAACAAAAAACTGTAACTACTCACCTTATCCCATTCCTGATGTTCAAGTCAGTAGATTAAAGGACCGGCAGCTCTCCTGCACTCTAGCAATGAGTGCTTCCATCTGTATTGATGGAAGGTCTCATTGTATCCAACAAACCCTTGACAGTTGGCACCCAGGGTGAACCCTTCCTTTTTCTGGCAGGGCTGGTGACTGAGGTGAAAACTGAAATAACGCCACCCTCCGATCCTCAGGATAGGTCATCAATTTCTGATTGGCTTACAGTGCCTTGTGAAAGTATTTGGCCACCTGGAACTATTCAACCTTTTTCCACATTTCAGGCTTCAAACAAAAACATATAACATTTTAAATTTTTGGTGAAGAATCAACAACAAGTGGGTCACAATTGTGAAGTGGAACGAAATTTATTGGATCATTTAAACTTTTTTTGTAATAATAAAACTGAAAAGTGGGGCGTGCAAAATTATTCGGCCTCCTTGCATTAATACAAGTCTAAGTGCTGCACAAGCCTCCTGAGCATCATGGAGCAGAAGCGCAGATCTCACATGAGAGCTGGGCTTCTGCTGTATTGACAAAGATTGGCAGAAGCACCGATTCAGATGTTCAGCCAATAGGGACCTAAGTGGTTTAGAAGGAAGGAGTACCCTCTGTCAGGCATTGGCATCCCTGCGAATGAGATCACAGGATGCCGATATCTTAGCATGGCAGGGTCCTAATGAAAGCTCCAGATCTGTCTGCAGTGCATCTACATCAAATGCTTTTCAATGGAGAAAATTATCACTGCGTCCGTAAACTCAATTATCAATGTCATTATATATATATATATATATATATATATATATATATATATATACACACACAGTGCTTTGCAAAAGTTTTCGGCCCCTTGGAACTTTTTAACCTTTTGCAACATTTCAGGCTTCAAACAAAAAGATATAACATTTTAAATTTTTGGTGAAGAATCAACAACAAGTGGGTCACAATTGTGAAGTGGAATGAAATTTAGTGGATCATTTAAACTTTTTTTGTAATAATAAAATTGAAAAGTTGGGAGTGCAAAATTATTCGGCCCCCTTGCATTAATACTTTGTTGCGCCAGCTTTTGCTGCGATTACAGCTGCAAGTCGCTTGGGGTATGTATCAGTTTTGCACATCTAGAGACTGAAATTCTTGCCCATTCTTCCTTTCAAAACAGCTTGAGCTCTTTGAGGTTGGATGGAGAGCGTTTGTGAACAGCAGTTTTCAGCTCTTTCCACATATTCTCAATTGGATTCAGGTCTAGACTTTGACTTGGCCATTCTAAGACCTGGATACATTTATTTTTGAACCATTCCATGGTTTTGCTTTATATTTGGGATCATTGTCTTGTTGGAAGATAAATCTCCGTCCTAGTCTCAGGTCTTTTGCAGACTCCAACCGGTTTTCATCCAGAATGGTCCTGTATTTGGCCCCATCCATCTTCCCATCAATTTTAACCATCTTCTCTGTCCCTGCTGATGAAAAGCAGGCCCAAACCATGATGCTGCCACCACCATGTTTGACAGTGGGGAAGGTGTGTTCAGGGTGATGAGCTGTGTTGCGTTTATGCCAAGCATATCGTTTTGCATTGTTTCCAAAAAGTTCAATTTTGGTTTCATCTGACCAGAGCACCTTCTTCCACATGTTTGGTGTGTCTCCCAGGTGGCTTGTGGCAAACTGTAAACGAGACTTTTTATGGATATCTTTGAGAAATGGCTTTCTTCTTGCCACTCTTCCATAAAGGCCAGATTTGTGAAGTGTTCGACTGATTGTTGTCCTATGGACAGACTCTCCCACCTCAGCTGTAGATCTCTGCAGTTCATCCAGAGTGATCATGGGCCTCTTGGCTGCATCTCTGATCAGTCTTCTCCTCCTTGTCCTTGTTGTTGCGACTCCGCTCATCTACATTGCCTCCTTTATTACTGGGGTACACTCCATACATCTGGTACCTTGTTTTCCTTTTTCATGCCTTTAATCAAGCCTCCCTTTTATAAGATATATTATCCGCCTGTATTATATTCCCTGTACTCCGGTGACTTAGTATCACCTCGGATGAGGTGCCAGCGCTTCTGGATGAGGATCGGTCTATGCGCACGAGGGGCGTGGCCTAATGGCACGCCCGTTACCCGGCGCTCCGATTCCATTGGCTCCTCTCCCCTCAGGTGGGGTGTTTGAAGCCTATAAATAGCGGAGCAGTCGGCGGGCGCCTCACGGCCGCCCAAGTGCCGGAGACGCTGTGTGCACGTGGACTCAATCATGCACAGCATCATGTCTGTACTGTCTTGCTTGCTTTAGGGTATTATCTATGGGCTCCTGATGATTATCAAGAAACGCGTCGAGCCATTTAATATTCCCACTTCTTTAGGCAGGCATTCATGTTTATTGCACAACAAGGCTCCCGTCCTGGAGTGAGCATCTTGACACTGACCCAGATGAGGGGGATGTGCCCAAACGTTAAAATATTGTAATTGCTCTACTCCAGTTGAGTGCACAACCCAGCTTGGCGCTTATTGTTGAGAAGCACCAACTTTTTTGATTGGGTGTATGCACTCATATTTGTGATAATCCCCATCAGCCATCCTACTGGTTTTGGTGGTCTTTCACTGGCATCCCCAACACCTTACCAGTATGGCTTTGATGTATGTATTGGAGGCTGATTAGGGTAGTACTATATATATTTTCCATATTCAGGTTTAAATTTAGAATATTTCCCCGCTTTCTTTTAAATAATTAAAACAAATAAAGTTTTTTTGTTTTCTTTTAGCACCACAAACTTTTCTGTGACTTATTATACTTAGTGGTGTATACCCCCATTGATTTATATATTCAGTCTGTGAACCATTTTCTCCTTGTTTGAGATGAAAGTTTAGAGGGACGGCTGGGTCTTGGTAGATTTGCAGTGGTCTGATACTCCTTCAATTTCAATATGATCGCTTGCACAGTGCTCCTTGGGATGTTTAAAGCTTGGTAAATCTTTTGGTATCCAAATCTGGTTTTAAACTTCTCCACAACAGTATCACGGACCTGCCTGGTGTGTTCATTGGTCTTCATGATGCTCTCTGTGCTTTAAACAGAACCCTGAGACTATCACAGAGCAGGTGCATTTATACGGAGACTTGATTACACACAGGTGGATTCTATTTATCTTCATCAGTCATTTAGGACAACATTGGATCATTCAGAGATCCTCAATGAACTTCTGGAGTGAGTTTTCTGAACTGAAAGAAAATGGGCCGAATAATTTTGCACACCTCACTTTTCAGTTTTATTATTACAAAAAAAGTTTAAATGATCCAATAAATTTCATTCCACTTCACAATTGTGACCCACTTGTTGTTGATTCTTCACCAAAAATTTAAAATGTTATATCTTTTTGTTTGAAACCTGAAATGTGGCAAAAGGTTGAAAAGTTCCAGGAAGCAGGGACTGTATCAGCTTTTTGAAGAGAAGGCAGCACTTCCTCTTCATTACCCTGCCCGCAGGGGCGTAGCTATCGGGGAAGCAGGGGAAGCCACTGCTTCGGGGCCCGAGGGCAGAAGGGGCCCGGGAGCAGTAGCAGGATACAGCCACAGATGCTGGCTGCCACTATCCTTCTTACAAGCTCCTGTGCTGCGAGCTTCAGACAGCCCCCTCTTCACTCCAGCAGAGCAGGACCTGGCTTACCAGCCTTAGACACGCCCCCTCTACACAGGACGTGCTGCTGGAGGAAGAGAGAGACGGCAGGGCTGGAGAAGTCTGAAGAGATGCAGACAGTGGGTGAGTGAGTCTGCTGTGTGGGGCAGGAGGGAGAATGTCAGAGAAGTCTTCCAGCTGCTGCTGGGGGCTGTAGTAGACCAGCAGCTTCATGCTATTGTTGTTTTACTGCTTCATAAAGCAGTCTGCCTCCATACCACCTGCACCCCCCCTCCCCCATATCCTGTCCTTCTTTTATCTCATCCTCATGGAGCCCCTGCTGTCTCCTTTCCTCCATCATGTATGGAGAGCTCCTGTTCCACCTTCCTTTCTCCTATTGCTGCCCTGCACAGACCTCCAGCCCCTACTTCTTGTATAAATCCCCCTCAGAGCCCCTTCCACCTACTTGCTATGCCCACCCTGTCCATCCAGAGCCCTGGCCCCTGTCTCAATCCTCTGCCTCTCATTATGGTGGTGTCCTTCTAATGTCTCAGGGTCATGTGACTGCCCCCCCCACCCGTACTCTGCTCCATTATACCCTGCATTGTGCCCTCTTAACATACCTTGTACTGTGCTCTTAGTCATTCACTGTACCGTGCCCTCTTACCATACCCCATAAAGTGCTCCTAGTCATTCCCTGTAATGTGCCCTTTCATACCCTAGGTGTTATCTAGTGTATGGCGGCGTTAGCCAGTCCATGTATGACAGTACTATCCAGTCACTGTATGGAAGTGTTACCCAGTAAGAGGCCGTTCAGACGGCCATGGTATTGCGGATCCGCAAAAATGTGGATCTGCAATACCACGGATGCCGACCAGTGTGTGTTCCCACAATTTGCGTAACACACGGCCCGTCACATTCTATATGCCTATTCTTGTCCGCTGTGTACTGGTACTTATTCTGGCACTACGGCTGGGTTCACATCACATTTTTGCCATCAGTTTAAGGCTCCTTTTACACGTCCTGTTTTTCTTTCCTGATTCGATCCTGATCCTGATCTGGATCCATTCATTTCAATGGGTCCTGAAAAAATCAGGATCGAATCAGGAAAGAAAAACAGGACGTGTGAATTGAGCCTAATGTATACATTAACAGATGCCTCAGACTGATCTACACAGTGGCGTCCGTTCGCCATACAGTTCCATTGAAGAAAAAACATATATGTTAACGTATGCATTTCTTTTACTGGACTCTGCAGGATACAAAAACGTGGTGAGCTGCATATTTGTATATGATACCTTTTTTATCTATGTATACTTCAAACGGATAGGAAAAACGTGATGTGAACCCACTGTTACATATGAACAAATGCGATGCCAGGAGGGTCATGGGGGGGGCCCGTACAAAAATTTGCTGTGGGGCCCAGTCAGTTCTAGCTACGCCACTGCCTGCCCGAGTGAGTACTTGTAATTACACTATGCCGCGGACGTAAAGGAAACAATGGGCAGTTTAATAACCAGGAAGCAGTGGATGCCTCCTCTTCAAACAGCTGATCAGCCGGGGTGACAGTTGAGGATAGATCATCAATATATGTAGCCGATCTTGATAATGTAATATGTAATATATCTAATATATAAAGCTGAGTGTATGTGTGTGTATGTCCGCTAAAGGAATCCGCACCGCTGCAGCTACAATCACAATTTGGCACACATGTACATCAGGTGTCCGGGAAGGTTTTAGAACAGTTTTCAGCTCTCCAGGACGTACCATTCCTGAGATACTCCCAAAAAATGCATTAGCCAATAGTAGCCTGGTCACATGACCCTTATCAGCCAATAGAAGCTCACAGGCAGTCTCCACACACCAGGTTTCTATGACAACCTAGCCAGTTCACTGCTGTAGGTCTGCATTAAAGAGGTAGAGCATTGTGGATGACAATGGTAAAGGGGTATTTCGGTTACCATAAATATAACTTATGTTTTAGACTAATTCATCATCAATCATTACCTCATATAATGTAAATTTGACATATTTACTGTTCAGTAGTAATAAAAGATGTTTTCTTCCACTGCTACCCACCTTCCTTCTAAATTACTATGGCATCGACCTGTAATTCAGGCCACCGTCAAAAGAAGGACTTAAAAGCCCTACCCCCAGATCCCACTAGCTCACGCCCCTGACTCAGTCAGGCTACCTCCCTTCCATGCCGCATTTGACCGGGATTAAAAATATAGGTAAAAATCACCTTCTTTCAGCTGCAGGGGTGGGGTGAGGGTGACTTTCTCCCTGCAGCTCATTGCTCAGACTGCACAGTGCTGCTGCTGAGAGTGAGCTGTTCAAAAAGACATTCCTGTGTCCATCCAGGCCCTGCGCATGACAAAGGACAGGGAGACTGAAAGCCAGACTGTCCAGCCTAAAACAAGACCTCTGGCCACCCTAGGGGCAGGCTGATGTTAGGGTGGCCAGATGTCCGGCTGTAGGCTGGACAGTCCAGTTTTCTGGCTACCTGTTCTCCGTCTGACGCAGTGCCTGAACAGACACAGGGATGTCCGCCCTTTCAATAGCTCACACTCAGACAGCTTCTCCTCCGTGTCTTCATGGAGCCAGGGGGGCGTAACCTCATGTTTATTGGTGTGTCTTCATGTGAACTGGGGGCGCTGTTTCACGTTTGGGGGAATGGCCGGTGAGGTCTGGCTTTCTGGGGTGAAGACAGTGGCCACTGCCAGCTGCTGTGGAGGTCACAGTTAAAGGGGCGGGATGCTGTAGAGGTCACTGTTAAAGGGGAGGGCAGCTGTAAAGGTCACTGTTAAAGGGGCGGGCAGCTGTAGAGGTCACTGTTAAAGGGGGCGGGCAGCTGTAGAGGTCACTGTTAAAGGGGCGGGCAGCTGTAAAGGTCACTGTTAAACAGAGGTCATGTAAAGGGGCGGCCTGCCCTGTTAAAGGGGCCAGAGGGTCACCGTTATTGTAGAGGTCTAAAGGGGCGGCCTGCCCCCAGAGGTTGTTAGGGGCTTCCCAGAGGTCAGAAAGGGGCTCAAGGTAATGCCCCTTTCTCTGCTTATGCAAAAAAAAAAAAAAAAAAAAGAACTCACCTCATACCATTTGATCCCTGCTCACTCAAAGCTTAGGACAGGACCTGCATTCCAGCATGATGACGTTTAACAGAATTGATTGGAAGCAGCAGGACCTGAGCGTAGAGAGTTCCCTGTGGTACCGTGGATGAGGTGAGTGCTTTTTTTTTAACACAGTGTTAAAAATGACAGGAGTTAAAGGCTGTACTAATGAGTGCTCCACTATTTAAGTGGTCCACAGTCCATATAGAAAAATACAATTACTGTCGGTATTGTCGGTAGAAAACAATTACTGGCACCTGCTCAGCAACATTTGCGTCTCAGGTTGCCAGCATCATCAGGTCTATCTATCTATCTATCTATCTATCTATCTATCTATCTATCTATCTATCTATCTATTTATCTATCTATCATTGTGTAAATATACCCAATGAACAAAGAAAATTTGGCAAATTTCCTTCTATACCTAGATACAGGCATAAGGCTAAGTACTGTTATGGCTCTGCACAATTTAATATATGCATATCCATATGCCATATGATTTCATGCAGAGGCATATGGCAAATGACTTCATACAGGGTCTAACAAAAAAGGGTTGCAGTCTCCATTAAATGCCATATATTGGAATCATTCTACCCTAAAATAATGATTATCGTCTGTATGACGTTCATATCCACTAATAGGTCATATGTACAGGGGTTTCACAAGTTTTAGATAGTATAAGGGGATTGTCTCATTGACCATTTATAATCTATGCCACTATATTATTTATTAACTCTTTAAAGGTATTGTCTCACTTCAGCAAGTGACACTTATTATGTACAGAAAGTTAATACAAGGCACTTACTAATGTATTGTTATTATCCATATTGCTTCCTTAGCTGGCTGCATTTATTTTTCCATCACATTATACACTACACATATCCATGGTTACGACCATCCTGCAACCCAGCATAGGTGGCCATGCTTGCACACTATAGAAAAAAGCTCTGGCCTCTCTTGTGGCTGGGACCATAGGAGCGTACATAGGCTGGCGCATTTTCCTATAGTGTGCAAGCACAGCTGCCGATGCTGGATTGAAGGGTTGTCATAACCACAGAAACTAGAAGTGAATAATCTGATGGAAAAATGGGTCAAGCCAGAAAAGGAAGCAATATAGATAATAACAATACATTAGTAAGTGGCTTGTATTAACTTGATCTACATGATAAATACCACTTGCTGAAGTGAGACAACCCCTTTAAGTTGTCTATATATACACTATCTTATGTTCAGGAGAGGCTATGGTGAGTTAAACCTCTGGCGCTCTTCCAGGGTCACAGGTAGTATACTATGTGAGAAATGAGCTGTTGTGCTAATAATAACAGTATACATTTTCTTTTAAGGTGATATTTTGGGACCATCTGCTGCCAGCTTGCAATCATTAGTTCAGTTGCCCTATGGTTGTGGTGAACAGAATATGGTCAGATTTGCCCCATTAGTCTTTATAATGGAATACCTATCTAATACCAGACAACCAAATGAGCTTGCTCCTAAACTGATTGCATACATGAAAGAAGGTACAGTATGTTTCAGCTCTGTTTTTGCATGTTGAAGAATGACCATAAATTAAATATATTTTATTGATATCAAATAATAACACTAGTTACCCTTGTTAATTATATCCATACTAGCAGTAAACATGCCATGTGCTAATGAAATATTAATGGGAACTACCATAAGATCAATAACTCGGGCAACTTAGCCAACTTTATCATGAATATTCTGGATTCATAACTAGAATCAGATTTAACATTCCTGAGGTTAGGTCATCAATACAGAAATAACGTATAACCCCTTTAAAACCAGCTAGTGAAACATATTCTTTTTTAAATCTTTTATTTTCTGATGATTGAAGATTATTTTGAAGAAAATGATTTTGGAGGCAGGCATGTTGCCTGAGTTGCTGTTAACAGCATTTAGAGATGTGCTTTACTGCAGCCAAATGGATCATATGCACAATGGATGGCTTATTGACTTCTATGGGAGAGTTTTCTAGACATGCTTAGTGACTTATGCAGAGGTCATTGTGCAGGGAGGGGAAAGAGATAAGCTGTGCCGATCATCTGTTATCCTGTGAATCCTGTGCAATATGCAAATATATAACTGTTACCTTTCACTGTGAGGTGATTGCTGAAAGGTGATTGCTACAGAGCAGGAATTGTTAGAATATTATCAGGCTTAGTAACCAGTCTAAAAATGCAGGATTTTAAGAATTTTTTTTTTCAATATAGAAATTGAAAATGAAAAATAACATCACTAAAAATTATTAAAAACACGATTAACATAAAAATTTGAGTTGAACAATGTGTCATTTTCTGATGACTTATTTCCTGTGAATAACCCTTCAATAACATTACTGTGTACAAGCAGCAAGTGACAAAAAAGGAAAAAAATATATACTAAAAGACAAATTCTCATGGACTTGTAGTCCCCACATATGTCACTGTTACTATGGCTTCATCAGGGGTCACTTTGTTATATATGTACATCAAGGTATGCTATACCATGAATGTATCTTGATTGAAACACTTTTACAAATTTTTTGTGTTATATAGTTTCTTTAAATGTTTCAGTTCTATGAATAACACACTTTCTTACTGTTTAGGTTACCAGAGAGAACTTATCTATCAAAGAGAAGATGGGTCTTTTAGTGCCTTTGGAAATGATGATCCTGCAGGAAGTACCTGGTATATTAGTAATTATCTGAATATCTAAGGAGTTAAGATAATCAAAAACATAATAGTATTTAACAGAATTCTGATTTGAGCCTCACATTTTCCTGCTTCACAGGATATGACCCAAAGCGCATAAAATCAGGAAAGCCCAGTGGTCGCTAATGGACCTTAGGCTTAGACAGCCAAGTCTAAGTGCTGCACAAGCCTCCTGAGCATCATGGAGCAGAAGCGCAGATCTCACATGAGAGCTGGGCTCCTGCTGTATTGACAAAAATTGGCAGAAGCACCGATTCAGATGTTCAGCCAATAGGGACCTACGTGGTTTAGAAGGAAGGAGCACCCTCTGTCAGACATTGGCATCCCTGCGAATGAGAACACAGGATGCCGATATCTTAGCATGGCAGGGTCCTAATGAAAGCTCCAGATCTGTCTGCAGTGCATCTACATCAAATGCTTTTCAATGGAGAAAATTATCACTGCGTCTGTAACGCCCCGTATTACTCAATTATCAATGTGATTAAATATATATATATACACACAGTGCTTTGCGAAAGTATTCGGCCCCCAGGAACTTTTTAACCTTTTGCCACAATTCAGGCTTCAAACAAAAAGATATAACATTTTAAATTTTTGGTGAAGAATCAACAACAAGTGAGTCACAATTGTGAAGTGGAACGAAATTTAGTGGATCATTTAAACTTTTTTTGTAATAATAAAACTGAAAAGTGGGGCGTGCAAAATTATTCGGCCCCTTGCATTAATACTTTGTTGCGCCACCTTTTGCTGCGATTACAGCTGCAAGTCGCTTGGGGTATGTCTCTATCAGTTTTGCACATCTAGAGACTGAAATTCTTGCCCATTCTTCCTTGCAAAACAGCTCGAGCTCTTTGAGGTTGTATGGAGAGCGTTTGTGAACAACAGTTTTCAGCTCTTTCCACATATTCTCAATTGGATTCAGGTCTGGACTTTGACTTGGCCATTCTAAGACCTGGAAATGTTTATTTTTGAACCATTCCATTGTAGATTTTGCTTCATGTTTGGGATCATTGTCTTGTTGGAAGATAAATCTCCGTCCTAGTCTCAGGTCTTTTGCAGACTCCAACAGTTTTTCATTCAGAATGGTCCTGTATTTGGCTTCATCCATCTTTACATCAATTTTAACCATCTTCCCTGTCCCTGCTGATGAAAAGCAGGCCCAAACCATGATGCTGCCACTACCATGTTTGACAGTGGGGATGGTGTGTTTAGGGTGATGGGCTGTATTGCTTTTACGCCAAACATATCGTTTTGCATTGTTTCCAAAAAGTTTGATTTTGGTTTAATCTGACCAGAACACCTTCTTCCACATGTTTGGTGTGTCTCCCAGGTGGCTTGTGGCAAATTGTAAAACAAGACTTTTTATGGATATCTTTGAGAAATGGCTTTCTTCTTGCCACTCTTCCATAAAGGCCAGATTTGTGAAGTGTTCGACTGATTGTTGTCCTATGGACAGACTCTCCCACCTCAGCTGTAGATCTCTGCAGTTCATCCAGAGTGATCATGGGCCTCTTGGCTGCATCTCTGATCAGTCTTCTCCTTGTTTGAAATAAAAGTTTAAAGGGACGGCCGGGTCTTGGTAGATTTGCAGTGGTCTGTACTCCTTCCATTTCAATATGATCGCTTGCACAGTGCTCCTTGGGATGTTTAAAGCTTGGGAAATCTTTTGGTATCTAAATCCAGCTTTAAACTTCTCCACAACAGTATCACGGACCTGCCTGGTGTGTTCCTTGGTCTTCATGATGCAGAACCCTGAGACTATCACAGAGCAGGTGCATTTATACGGAGACTTGATTACACACAGGTGGATTCTATTTATCTTCATCCGTCATTTAGGGCAACATTGGATCATTCAGAGATCCTCAATGAACTTCTGGTGTGAGTTTTCAGAACTGAAAGTAAATGGGCCGAATCATTTTGCACGTTTTATTATTACAAAAAAGTATAAATGATCCAATAAATTTCGTTCCACTTCACAATTATATCTTTTTGCTTGAAGCCTGAAATGTGGCAAAAGATTGAAAAGTTTCAGGGAGCCGAATACTTTCACAAGACACTGTATATATAGCAGAATTGCTGTGTTTTGCCACAAAAAAACCCAAAAGTGATCAAAATGCCCCTAAAATGTCCCCAAAATAGTACCAATGAAAACTACAAGCCCTCACACACGTCCATAGAGAGAAAAAAGTTATGGGTCTTGGAATGCAGCGATGCAAAAACATTTTTTAAATGGTTTTTAGTGCAAAAGTTGTAAAATGTAAAAATAGATATATTTAGGAAAAAAATATATCTTTTTTTTTCCTATCTTCCTTCCAGAAAGAGTTAAAGGAAGTCTTTCACCTGTTTTACACCAATATAACCAAGAGCACTGCCCCAAAGAAGATTACATACACATCCTAGACATACCTGTGTGCCTTTATTCTATGTCCAGGAAAAGCACTTTTATTGTGCAGGAAAACAGCTCCCAAGTGCCCAGCTCTGCTGCTGCAAGTGCCCAAAGCAAACCAGACTGAAGAGGGGAGGGCTGCTTTAGCTGCTCATATCTTGGGATTAGTAGCAGATAGGAAAATGGTTCTGACCTTCTGTGAAAGCAGACATTCCAAGCTTTCAAATGATACCAAAATCACAGCATTATATCCACTATATAAGAAGATTCAGCTGTTGGAAATCGAGTCAGGAGAGAAAGCTGTTTTTACTTTCACTTTCAGCTGGGCACTTGGGAGCTGTTTTCCTACAGAATAATAGTGCTTTTTCTGAACATGTAATACAGACACAAAGTGCACACAGGTATGTCTGGGATGTGTCTGCAATCTTCTATGGGGCAGTGCTCTTAGTTATATAGGTGAAAAACAGATGAAAGACTCCATTTAATAAAAGTTAATCAGTAAGTTTTGTATACCCCAAAATACAGCTATGTATAGTCCCCCCAAAAAACTCTCATATAGCTACTTTGTTTCCTTCACTTTAGTAAAGTCTTCACAGCTTTTGGTAGCAGGTTACCTTACTCACTCCAATGCTCAGCCATGCAGATTCTAATTTCTTCTCCTTCCATCCTTCTGTAGATGATCTGTAAATTTTTGGGACTACTGCTTTCTCTCTCTTTCAAACTCTCACTATCCCTTCCTTAGAGCTAGAGGTGGAGCCAGTCCACACCTAACCTACTACAAGGACTGAGCCAGGGTTGGTAACCCTGATTATGCTATTCATACTGGAATATTCTGGGCGTAATACATATAATGACATTATATTACATTATACATGGACCATAACTTTTGGTCCGTGGTAACAGAATCCATAACGGAATTCTTAGATAACCCAAACCTTGTACATCGAACTTGAAAACACAAGTTCGCTCAACACTAATCACAATACATTTTTGTCATTGTTCCTCTGTCTCTTAGGTTGTCTGCCTTTGTCCTGCGCTGTTTTTTAAAAGCCCGACCATTTATACTTGTTGACCCTGTGGTTCTTCATAATACTCTTACATGGCTTTTGATACATCAGAAGAAAAATGGAGAATTTTGGGAACCTGGTAGAATAATAAACACTCAACTGCAAGGTGGCGAATATAGTCCAGTTACATTGACTGCTTATATAATGTCAGCTCTTATTGAATATCCTGGACTCTTGGTAAGTTCATTATAACATATTTATATATATATAGTAAATAATAAATAATAAATGGTAGATAATGTACATTTATGATGGATTTTTCAGTTTCAGCATTATGTGTTTCTTTTTATTAATACCACAGAAAAAACAAATCTGTAATTTAATCTGATCTCATAAAGGGTTATCCCAAAAACCTATTTTCATATTCCCTTTTAGGGAATTCTGACTCACTTCAGCATATGGCATTGACTTGAGTGGGTCTGTGATCCGCAATATTCGGCAAAAGATAAGACACGTCCTATATTTTGTGGTGCGGAGACATGGATCCAAAAGACCACAAAAGCATTTCGTAGTGGTTCCGTGGGCTTCCGAACTGTACCTCGGCGCGGCACAGCAGATTGTGGATCCATTCAAGTCAATGCGGTCCGCAATATGGGCACAGACGGCCTACGGTCGTGTGAATGAGCCAGAGTGGAAAGGGATTTACAAAGAGTGCCTCTTGCACTGGAGGAACTGTCCTATCCTGCAATAGAATATCCTGCATTGTGTGAATGGACATGTGTAATGCTTCACTTGTCCCGTAATGGTATTGCCTAGAATCTGAACATTTGTTGCCAGGTTTCCCCACAGGTTAAACATAATTGCTATGGGAGTACTTTGTGATCAGCTGATGTGATCAGTACTTTGTTTGATAAATGTCTTCCTGACTGAAATGTCACTTGAGGATTGCTTAAATGAATCACAATATTCAAGGCTCAATACTGTGTGCAAAGAGTTCTAGTTGTAAGCAACCATTTTATTTCAAGCTCCTGTCCTATTTCAAGCTTGACATCTAAGGCCTCTTTCACATTAGCGGCAGCACGGATCCGGCGGGTGAAGGGTACCGCCGGATCCGTGCTGCCGCAAGTACACGTGAGGAGCCGGAGCAGCGCACACACAGCACACACACATAGACATACACACAGACATACACAGACATACTTACATGCTCCCAGCATGCTCCGCACAGCACAGGAGGACGGCACGCACATAGGAAGATTCCCCACAGCGCCCTCTGCTGGAGGGAGAATCTTTCTATGTGCGCGCAGTCCTCCTCCTCCTGCGATGTGCGGAGCTGCTGCGAGCATGTAAGTATGTCTGTGTATGTCTGTGTTTATGTCTATATGTATGTCTGTGTGTATGTGTCTGTCATGTGTGGTGTACTGTGGATGGATCCGTCATGAACTCCATTGAAAGTCAATGGAGGACGGATCCGTTTACTGAGTGTGTCACACTGAACGGATCCGTGCTTTTAGGAGCATTCCGTTGTCTTCAGTTCAGTTTTATCCCCATTGACAATAAATGGGGACAAAACGGAAACATTTTTTCCCGGTATTGAGCCCCTATGACGGAACTCAATACCGGAAAAAGAAAACGCTGTGTGTGAAAGTAGCCTTACTGTTGTAAAAACTTTTTTCAATAAGCGTACGACCACATGGCACAGCAGACTCTAATCAAACCAATAAGACTGCACAGTTCAGTTGGTCTCATTAGGCTAAGTTTAATTAGAGCCCGCTGCCAGCCACATAAATGCTTCACTTATCTAGAAAAACAAAATGTATACATCAGATTTCATGACCTTGTAACACTAACGAGTCACATGACACCGGGGAGGAAAAATGTCTAATTGGGCACAATTTGGTCATTTTCACTTAGGGGAGTACTCACTTTTGTAGCCAGTGGTTTAGACATTAATCCTTATGTGTTGGGTTATTTTGAGGGCACACCAAATTTAAACTGTTATGCAATTTGTACACTCACTACTTTATATTGTATCAAAGTGTCATATCCTCAACACGTCCCATGAAAAGATAGAATCAAATATTTACAAAAATGTGAGGGGTGTGCTTACTTTTGTGAGATACTGTATGTCAGCTCTCAACATCACTTGGTGCACATCACTGAATCATTAAACCTATTGATCCTCTGGATCAACTTGTAGGAAAACAGGTCGAACTGGATGGACAGATGTCTTTTTTTCGGCCTTATAAACTATGTTACTATGTTACTATGTTACTATGTTACTATTGGCAATAGGTTTCCCATCTTACAACTTCCAATGTCCAAATATTTAGCTTCCTTGTCCATTGAACACATGGATTTCAAAAGATTCCAGAAAATACTGGATTTTACTTGTTTCTAAACATTGAAAGGCTTTGTGCTGTAGGACAGAGTTCCATATCAACTTGACCCTAATGATCAAACAGAGAGATTGTGCAAGTCATCAGAGCAATTTGTTTAGTTTTTCTTCCCAAATATTTTCTTGGTTTAGTACATCCTTGGCTGAGTTCATGTCTCACTTCTATAATCATAGCCAACTTCCTAAATTTTGCCCAATGCCCCGCCCCATGAATGATCAGATATCCCTACAGAAGTTAATATTACACATTTCTTGAATCTCTAGGTTACTGTATAATTCCGGTGGCTCTCACTGTGTCCTATGTATAAATTAGAGGGTGCTCTACCTAAAAGGTCACCCAAACCTTTTCAGCAAAAATGAATAAATGTATAATTAAAAGTGGTAGGCACACCTCTTACTGGTATGTATAGATCAAATATTTATTCACATAAAAAATAAAATAGCAATAAAAACAAAGATAAAAAATTAAAAATAAAATACAATACATATAAGAACTCAACACCAAAGCAATAAATCAGCAGAAATCCGCAATCAAATATAGGTGTGCAAATGTCAGCGTCTAGGTATATCACTAATTCTCTTATAATCCCGAATTTTGCTTAGTTCAGCTTTTATGAGCAAATATTCACTTAGTCACTCCTATATGGTCTCTGGAATCCACCTATTACGCCTTCTATGGAATGGTTACAATATTGTAATCAAATCTTTGCAGTGAGTGCATATGAATACCACAGTCAATTCCTAGTGGAGCAAATATTCGCACTCATATATATTGTTTCCAATACGGTGTAGATGCGTTCCACGATATTATTACATGAAGTAACTTGTAGTTTATGTTACTCACGTACTGAATGTCCCGGAGTATTGTGGACGCTGTATTTCCCTTCTCTCCGTCTTCTCCACGAGGTGCAGGTACAGCTGATGTGCGCTCTCTTACCTTTCACCTGGGAAACAATACTTGTGGAGTTTTAGTTCCGCTTGTGCTTTGGGACACTTGGTTCCATATGCAATTTGGACGTTTCTATATCTTTTTCAAAGACTAGTCATATATTCTTTTTAGGCATGCCTTAACTTCTTTTCGTCCTGGGGTACTCTCACTTCAACCATACGCGTTTCGGTGTTTCCAACACCTTCCTCAGTGGTGATATCTACTCTTTCAATTTTCAACGGATTAAAAACCCTCTTTTAGCCAAAAACTGGACTGGATCTGGCTACTTCCCAAAGGATTGTTTCTCAAGTTGCTTGTAAACACTGAACTGGCTAATATCTTTTTCGTATTCAGTTTAAGTTACACACATATATTCTTCTATTCACCTTATCATGATATATTACTTTTGGAATATGTTAATAAGCATATATTACATAAAAAATATACCAATTTCATAAAAAATATTTCAATGTGGTTTTTATGCGTTTTTTGTGCGGTTCTATTGTGTTTTTTCAGAAATATGCGTTTTTTTTATCTCTAGTTTGCCATATTTTCCTTCATTTAATTTTACATGTACTATATTTTTATTTCAAAGATAGTTAACTCCTAGAATCATACAAAATGGTTCTTCTAAAGGTACCAATGGCTAACCATAATGTTATATAACAGTCATACTTGTTGTATTTTAGTATATCTATATAGATCCATACACATTTTTTGATGCATTGATGCACTATATCTCCATTCAATGCATCAAAAAATGTGTATGGATCTTCAGTGTTTACAAGCAACTTGAGAAACAATCCTTTGGGAAGTAGCCAGATCCAGTCCAGTTTTTGGCTAAAAGAGGGTATTTAATCCGTTGAAAATTGAAAGGGGTAGATATCACCACTGACGAAGGTGTTGGAAACATCGAAACGCGTATGGTTGAAGTGAGAGTACCCCAGGACGAAAAGAAGTTAAGGCATACCTAAAAAGAATATATGACTAGTCTTTGAAAAAGATATACAAACGTCCAAATTGCATATGGAACCAAGTGTCCCAAAGCACAAGCGGAACTAAAACTCCACAAGTATTGTTTCCCAGGTGAAAGGTAAGAGAGCGCACATCAGCTGTACCTGCACCTCGTGGAGAAGACGGAGAGAGGGAAATACAGCGTCCACAATACTCCGGGACATTCAGTACGTGAGTAACATAAACTACAAGTTACTTCATGTAATAATATCGTGGAACGCAACTACACTGTATTGGAAACAATATATATGAGTGCGAATATTTGCTCCACTAGGAATTGACTGTGGTATTCATATGCACTCACTGCAAAGATTTGATTACGATATTGTAACCATTCCATAGAAGGAGTAATAGGTGGATTCCAGAGACCATATAGGAGTGACTAAGTGAATATTTGCTCATAAAAGCTGAACTAAGCAAAATTCGGGATTATAAGAGAATTAGTGATATACCTAGACGCTGACATTTGCACACCTATATTTGATTGCGGATTTCTGCTGATTTATTGCTTTGGTGTTGAGTTCTTATATGTATTGTATTTTATTTTTAATTTTTTTTATTCTTTGTTTTTATTGCTATTTTATTTTTTATGTGAATAAATATTTGATCTATACATACCAGTAAGAGGTGTGCCTACCACTTTTAATTATACATTTCTTGAATCTGGCCTGAAAAGATGTCCAGAAAATAAAAAAAACATAAATTATGATTTATTGAACAGACATTTTAAAACAATAAATGCATCAGTAGCAGCAGCATCACAGCCACTGCAGATTCTTTCATCACAGTGGTCATGTTTGAATAGGATGCAGGGCAGCATATGAGCAATATCAAAACCTTCTTTCATTCAGTAAGTTATGATAAGCATAATTTAAAGCTATCACAAACATCATTAGTGTGCCTTTAACCCTTTGGATACTGGAGGTTTTTTCGTTTTTGCATTTTCATTTTTCTTCCTTATCTTCTTGAGCCACAACTTTTTTATTTTTCCATTCACATAGCTGTATGAGGGCTTATTTTTTGCAGGACAAGTTGTACTTTATAATAAGGCATACAATGTAGTAGGCAGTGGGAAAGAAAATTCCAAATGGGGTGGAATTGGAAAAAAATGCAATTACTCCACCGTTTTATGGGTTTTGTCCTTATGGTGTTCAGTTTGCAGCAAAACTGACCCATGCCCTTCATTCTCTGGGTCAGTATGGTTATAAAGATACCCCATATGTATAGATTTTTATGTCTAAATAGTGTAAAAATAAATTAAAACTCTTTTAACTTTGAAAAAAAAATTCTTTTCACCTCACCATAGTCTGACCCCATAGTCTGACCCCATAGTCTGATGGTTATATTTACTGAGCTGTGTTGGGGCTCATTTTTTGTGAGACGATCTGTATTTTTTATTGATATCATTTTGGAGTGTGTATGACTTTTTGATCAACATTTTATTACATTTTTTTGGGTAAGAGAAGTAATGAAAAATGGCAAATTGGTCATTTTGACCCTTTTTTCTGTTATGCCATTCGCAGTATTGGAAAAATATTTTGATAATATGGGCGTTTTCGGACGCGGTGATACCCATGATGTTTAGATTTTTTTCCCTTAATGTATTCATTTTTTATTCTACGGAAAGGGGGGGTGATTTAAATTTTTATATTTTTTAAATTTTTTAATATATTTTTAAATTTTTTTTATGGTTTTGTAGCTCATATAGGATGCCAGTAAGAAGCCCGGTAGTGTGAGCTTCCAGGTTTTTTAGCTTTTAGATGCCGTGATCACACATTACTGCAGGTCACGGTCATTAGCAGCGGGTCTCTGCTGTTTGAAACAACAGAGACCCCCCAATGGCACCTGCATGAGCAGGTGCCATGTTTACCTATCGCTTGGTGCTGGTAGCAAAAATATTAAGAGTGTTGTGATAAAACACTTGTATTATATGTACAGAGAAGGCTGTCACTCAACTATCACTGATTTGATATTTAAAGTCATATATGCTCCATATGGTGATGCATCCAGAGAACAAACAAATAAAGTACTATTAGGGGTCCGTAGCACCGCAGTAGCAAAACTGGCATAACTGATATAGAACAGGACTGAAGAGTTAACAGGTGTATTTTGGGTTGGTATCTCTTACTCTAATACACTCTGGTCCCAAACCTTGATTAGAACAGACTAATTACTCTGAAAATGAATGCCCCATGCATGATCCCCCTGGTGTGCCCTAGCTATCACTATTTTTGCATATACTGTATGCAATGCCATAGAATAACAGGAATCCTAATTGGAGCAACCCGTTTATATAAATTAAAGTTAGTGCTTTAGGTTTTTGAGAAGTCAATGATAGTTGTTAATGTTTGGGATCAGTGAATGTGGACCCACTGTGCCAACTAACCAGTTTAGTTTTGGGCTATACCCTGAGGGCATTATTCCAGTGCTCCCCTGGTATTCAGCCTGTAGTGAGATCTGGCCTTTCCTGCAGGTAAGCAAGCAGACTGCTACCTCCTGGGATGGTCTTGGTGTACCCCAGAGGGGTCAGCAACTCTGGTGCACGCAGCAGGATCTCAGGATACAAAAAATGTACCAAAACACAGGAAGACCAAAGTTATGGACACTCACTAAGACAGCACATCTGAAGCAGGCAGGATGATAGTGAAGACATAGACAAGGCAGGCAGACCGGATACTTGGCAGGAACACAGACGAGTGAGACAGACAGGGTTAACTTAAACACAGGCAGAACTGAAACCAAAACTGAAACTAGAAGTACTGGAACACACAGACAGGGCGGTCACAAGCTGGAGCACAGACAGGAAACCTAAAGTTCAGGCTTGGAGAGGGTGCCTTAAATAGCCAGCGACCCCCAGCCATTGGCCGTGGAAGGATTTGGAATCATGCAAGGAGACAGAGGCTGGTGTACAAGGCAGAAGCATGGAGGCAGCAGAATGGTAAGTAGTTGGGTATCATCATGCCTGCAGAGGAAGGCAGGGCAGCAGCAGACATAGACAATGACCAAACTGTTAAGTTGTGGCAAACCCTTCATTGCCTTTAGTGCTATAAAGTCTGTATGGGGTGGGGTTAGCAGGACTCTCGGACTCTCCTATCAGGATTTATTCAGCTTTTTACTTAGACATACTGCTTCAAATCATATTTATGGACCTCAGCTGCAGGTTCACTTTAATGACTGCAAACAGAGATCTATAAAACCATGAGGAACTGATACAGAAAATATATTGACTAGTGTAAAGTTATATTACACAAAAAATGATATCAATTTCCTAAACCTGGAAACACTTTCAGGATTCTCC
This sequence comes from Rhinella marina, assembly GCA_900303285.1. Taxonomy (NCBI): domain Eukaryota; kingdom Metazoa; phylum Chordata; class Amphibia; order Anura; family Bufonidae; genus Rhinella; species Rhinella marina. The sequence goes on from ONZH01016223.1 coordinate 30,362, forward strand.
AGATAAACCCAGGGATGTAGTCAAATGACTACATTTTGGAGACACCTATGAGCACAAGTTCTGTTTGAAAGGGGCATTTGGAGAATGTTACAGGTCTGCTGTATACCACTTTTTATTTTTTTATTTTCCTGAAAGGTTTGATATTCATCCATGTTATTTTCTTTGAAAATATAAGAATGTAATATAAACTCTTGGACAACTGTGGTTTCTTCCTCCTTACTCTCCCATGAATCCTATTTTGCCAAGTCTTTTCCTTCTTGTAGAGTCAAGAAGACTAATTGAGTCTAGAGTGTTCCACAATTATTGTTATATTCTTCTGTACATCTCCATGTCTTAGGATATTTCTTCTGGATGCGTGTAGTTTTTGAATGTTTTGTGATTTCCTGAGTATTGCTATGTCCTTGTACTAATTTTTGCAAGACAACTACTCTTGGAAATATTCTTTACAGTTCTAAGTATTCTCCTGGCTTTCACTGCAGAATTATTATTGCACAAGGAACCTTTGTAACCCTTTTAAAATTTATACTTTTAAGGCCCCATGGACACGGCAGTATCCATTTTGCGGTCCACAAGTTGCAGACCCACAAAATACAGATGCGATCTGTGTGCTGTCTGCATTTTATTTGCAGACACATTGTTTTCAATGGGTCGTGGTCTGCTTTTGTTGGACGTAGTATATCTTTTTGCCTAATGGACGTACAGATGCAGAAAGCACACAAATCATCCATGTGCTTTCCACATCCGTATGTCCATTCAGAAAAAAGATAGAACATGTCCTATACTGGTTTGCATAATGTAGACCACAGATCCTTTAAAATAGATGAGTCCGCAAAAATTGCAAATGCAACACAGACTGCATCCATATTTTGTGGTTCCATGATTTGCGACCCTCATAACATATATGGTCATGTGCATGGGGCCTAAACCAATTTTTCTATCTGTTCTGCAATTTATTTTGATTGTAGCATTTCATTCTCATTGATATTTTGTGATGCAACAGGTGACTGAATTTAAGGAGGTAATTACTTTTCACGTGGATAATATTGATACAGTGACTGAAATAATGTGCCCTTTTTACTAAGGTTCCATGGGGCCCATTCACACGACCGTATTTTTCTGTCCGCATCCGTTCTGCAATTTTGTGATTCGGATGTGGACCCATTGATTTTAATGTGGCTGTAAAAGATGAGGACAGTACACCATGTGCTGTCCGCATCCTCACTTCCGTTCTGTGGCCCTGCAAAAAAGATCCGCCCATTTTTGCAGACAAGAATAGGAATTTCTATCATAGGGAAGGATGCTTCGATCCGCAAAATGGGAAACGCTCATGGCGGGTATCTTTGTTTTGCGGATCCGCAATTTGCGGTCTGCAAAAACGGATACAGTCGTGTCAAAGAGCCCTAATGCCAAACATTCAGTGTGACAATTGTGCAATAGTTTTTCACTGTAATAAAGAAAGTTACCAGAACCTTATGTAACATGCTCCATATCCAACACAGCATAGACCTGGCATACAGTAGCTCAGAAATATTTTCCTCAGGTGGAGTGCCATTCTTATCAATGCAATGAAACCAGAAAACTTTTATAATTGCAGTCACAGAAAATATCCCGATTAGACTGGGTAGACACAAACCAGATTTATCACAGTGATTCAGGCTAGATGGTAAATGTGGAGCAGGGCTAGATGCTTTTGCCTAACGTTATATCAAATATGGGTAGGCTTAACTTTGAGACAGAATGTTATACCATAATTGTCATGTAATTTTGGCATAAAATATTGCATTGTAGGCCACACCCCTTCCCAAAAAGCCACACCCATTTTAATTAAACCAGCCTCTTTTTTGGACTTTCTCTAAACCTGTATGCTTATACCAAAATGTAGATGCTCTCACATTAGTACTGTTGGCCATTGTCTTTATATGTATTTACCAAATGGAAAAAGTATCATTCATAACTCTTAGGTCATAGCTAAAACAATCCATGTGGAGAACAGGGGATTCCTCTACTTAAGATCTTCAAAACGCTATGAAGTAATCTGCTTCATACCATGAGGAGTAAATCATAATAGCACAATTTATGTGTGATTTTCTCCAATGATGCAATTTTATAATAGTTTCAACAAAAAAATGACAGTTAAATTGAAAACACTACTTATAAAAATGGTGACTAGGGGAAAAAACAGCTCACATGGTAATGACTTGTCTGAATAGTGTTAAGAATACATTCTTGCTGCTCCTAAGTAATCAAGCATTCTGGAGACTTTTCAAAGGCGACTCATGTGCGCACCAACAGAAATGCTGGAAAATAACCATAAAATGTTACTACTACAGCGTCATGAAGATTGTCTATGATTCAACCTTCTAATGTTTCCTAGTAACATTCATTGTGACTAGAACTTTTAACACGGTTTATTCAATCCAAATACCACTTGGAACCTGCTATGCAATAAGTCATCTGTGAATATTGAGGATACATGTTGTTCTTAGTTTGTGATGAAAGAAAACCTTTTTGTGATTAGCATTGCTTACAGATATTGAAAAACATTTTTGCAGTCATGGCAGCTAATATTCTTTTATCATGGTCTTAAAAATGTTAGTTTTATGGCTCATGCCCGATTGCAGAAGCCTTGCCATTGATGTTTATGAGAAATCAGCTTTTTATAGGTCAGCAGAAAAGTGTTTTTTTTGTGCTTTTTTATGGAGAATCCAAATTAATGCCTCACAAGGATATCCCAAATGTCTGCCTTCCCACCCTGCAAGTGTTGTTAACACCTTTGCTCTCTATTTGGAAGAAGATCAATTAGGCAACGTCACCAAGACATGGTCAACATGTTGTTTGCACACTGTATCTGTAATTTATAATGTGAAGTCTTGAGTTGCTTGCCTACTATTTTAACCCTTATGACCACCATCTGTCCCACAAAGCTCAGCAAAGTAAAATTTAGTGAGAATTTTTGTTCAAAACTTGTTGACAACGTTTAATTGTGTAAATCATAGTAAATCTGTCTACCAAATACCGGGGTCTTCATATGCAGCCCAGGGGGGACATCATATTTAGCCAGGTCAAGTGAAGGGTTAGACGTACACACACATAAGATATTGTTTTACATTGTTGGTTTTGTGACTTGTTTTCTTCTCGTATATTTTTTACACTACCAAGACCAGTTTTTAGCAGAGGATCTGATCTGGGAAAAATATCAAGTAAAATGAACCACAAATATGATTGTGGGTGCATGTCTTCCCTTTTTCCTTGGCAGAGTCAGCTGTAGTTGTCTGATATCTGTGACACTCTTGGTGCCTCATGAAGCATATTCAAAGCTCCCACACAGGAGACCGGCAGAGTGCCCTCATAAGAGTCAGCTACAGTGTTCCAATAAACCAATAGGTGGTGTATGGAAACAGGTCACCAGAGCCAGACTGCAGGATGCTTGTGCTTTATTCCATCTAACTAATACACTGACTGAGCCACATCCAGAACATTGACTAATAAGGGCCCATAGCTGACAGAGGATCCGCCGAAGTTATGTAGAGGCGCCGGCCTCTCCATAACTTCAGTGTATCCAGCACCGGTCTTAATGTAGTACAGCTTCCTAGCTGTCTTACATTTAGACCATTTTCTACACCTAAACCAGGCATAGAAAATAATGAATGAGATGGGCCTGCCGGCCTTCCCTGCCCAAACCATGCTCACTTTTTTACACCTGGCTTGAGCAGGGAAAAGTCCCAGATTTCAGCATGACTGACCATTGCGATGCAATGATAGTTAAAAATAAATAGTTAAAAAACAAACAGTGGTAAGAGAACCAGATCAGAGCTCGAAAAAGGGATGAGTATAACATTTTTTATTTTATTTTCTATTGTCTGAAATTGTTAATTACCCTGAAAAGCCTCTTTAACACATTATTGCCCAGAATATACTTCAGTGCCTCCCACTGGTATCAATCACCTATTTCACTATAGCTGTGATCCACAGTACACCATAATAGGCAACAGTTCCCAAGTAGAGAAAAAGAGAGAGTATTCCCCTGTTCTATAAAATTGAGTAGAGTGTTGAGCATTTATATCCTATCATTAACCTGGGGAAGGTAGCTGCCCAATGCACTTTATTTTCTTTTGTACTCTGACTGTTTCTCAAGTATACTTTGGACTCAGTGTATTCTGGGGGTCATAGGGGGGCTTTATGCGGTGTAAATCTGTAAGGGGGGGCATGTGGTGTATTCTAAGGGACATGGGGGGCTTTATGGGGTGTAAATCTGTGGGGGGGCATATGGTGTATTCTGGGGGACATGGGGGGGCTTTATGGGGTGTATATCTGTGGAGGGGCTGAAGGGAGGGGAGCGACAATATTTAGCATATAGGTAGCAATGAGTGAACTTCTGTTTTCAAGTTCGGCATACAAGGTTCGGGTTATCTAAGAATTCCGTTACAGATTCTGTTACAACGGACTATAATGTATGGTCCTTGGAAGCGGATGGAATGGAATTCTTATATAACCCGAACCTTGTACGCCGAACTTGAAAACAGAAGTTCGCTCAGCATTACCTATATACACATGGACGCAACAAATGGCGGTGTGAGGGCAGTTTACGTAACAGTCGTCAGACGGCCATTTTTATAACCAATTAAAGTCTGAGGCTGGTCATATGGCTGTTTCTTTAACGGCCAAAGAATAGCGGAAGTTAGAATGTAGGACATGTAGTGGGATTAGGTGTTTTGTTATTTTTGGGCGGAGTTAGAGGCGTGGTCTAGTACAAAAAAATTTGCCACGCTCACATAGTGTCCCTCTTTCCACTTTTCAAAAGTTGGGAGGTATGCTGCTGTGTCCTGACTGCCTGCAGCGTCAGGACGTACAGAGCGCACTCTGACCTGATGCTGCAGGAGGTCAGGTGACTGCAGCGCGGGCCCGGGAAGAGGTGAGAGCGGGGAGACAGCCAGGACCGGAAGAGGAGCAACACAGGAGAGGTAAATTTATTTATTTGTTTTATTGTCTGATCTGAGGTCTGATATGGGGGACCAGAAGGGGTGGTCTGATATTGGAGGCCGAAGGGGGGTCTGATATTGGGGGCTGAAGGGGGGGTCTGATATTGGGGGCCGAAGGGGGGGTCTGAAATTGGGGGCCAGAAAGGGGGGTCTGATATGGGGGCCAGAAGGGGGTCTGATTGGGGGTCTGATTAGGGGCTTGAAGAGTCTGAAGGGGGGTCTGATTGTGGGGTCTGAAGGGTCTGACTGGGGGTCTAGAGAGGTCTAATGGGGTTCTGATTGTGGGTCTGGGGGTCTAATGGGGGTCAGATATGGGGGTTTGGATGGTCTATTGGGGGTCAGATATGGGGGTTTGGAGGTCTAATAGGGGTCTTATATGGGGGTCTGGAGATGGGGGGGGGTCTCATCTGGGGTTTGATATGGGGATCTGATCAGTATACTATCAGTATAGTATTGGGGGGGCAGAATGGGGTGTTACGGAGAAGGTGAGAGGATGACGGAAAAAGTAGGAAAGTAAGAAGTCTGTTTGTTAAACTCCGCAGAGACGAGGCACGGCTGAAAGAAGTTACCATGGTGGTCTGGTCTGACAGGAGAAGAGGAGGAAAGAGAACATCTACATCAGAGAAGAGAAGTCACTGGATATAAGAGGTACATATGGGGGGCTGTATGACACTGTATGTTCTGTAGGGCTGTATGTAATGTTTTCCAAGTATGTCTTTAAAAATGTTTTTTTTTTTTTTTTTTCTGTACGAGCGCTGCCTTCTCTGCTCTGTTTACTGCTCATCACTGCAAATGCTACGGTGAGCAAGTGAACAAAGCAGAGAAAGCAGCTCTCATATGAACGCTGCCCTCTCTTCAAACAGCTGATCGTCGGGGGTGCCGGAGGAGGGCCCAAGCTGAACTGTTGCACCAGGGCCCATGAGCCTTTAGCTACACCCCTGCTCGTAAGAATTGCGGTCCACCAGTTGGGCATCACTGGTATAGAACAATATCAAAGGGGTTGAATAGCCATTTGATTAAAAACATCACTGAATGCTTGGAACTAATAAAATAAGTAATACCTTACCAATCCCATGCCACTCCTATTATCCTACTTTCCTCATATCTGTGCTTACTGATCCCTGTCAACATAGTCATTGACTGAACAGTCACATGTCCAAGATGACAGGGATCAGGAAGAACAGCAGCCAGCAAAATGCAAGAAACGATACAGTGTTGATCTAGGGCATGCTAAGTTTGGTTCAGTTGAACTGCATGAGGTGCAGATATGGTAGCACAACACACATACTGCATACAGCTTTAATAGAGTTTGCTTCTACTTCATTGCCGATCTCTATGGCTCAAATAACTGTAGTTTAAGGGGTTGTCTCGCTTCAGCAAGTGGCATTTATCATGTAGAGAAAGTTAAAAAGAGGCCTTACCAATGTATTGTGATTGTCCATATTGATTCCTTTGCTGCCTGGATTCATTTTTCCATCACATTATATACTGCTCATATGCAGGGTTATGGCCACCCTGTAATGCCTCAGCGTGGCTGTGCTTGCATACTATAGAAAAAAGCGCCAACCTATTCATGTTCCCACGGTCCTGGCTTCCAGGCAGGCTTTTGCCTTTACCTATAATGTGCAAGCACGGGCAGTTAGCGTGAAGGGTTGTTGTAACCCCTGTATACGAGCAATGTATAATGTGATGGAAAAGGAAGCAATGTGGACATACAATACAGACAGGATATGGACAGACAATATTACAATACATTAGTAAGTGCCTTGTATTCATTTTGCGTATATGATAAATGCTATTTTCTGAAATGAGACAACTCCTTTAGCATACAGCAAAAGTTTCCGTAGGTAGAGTGAAAGAGGAAAATGTTCCTTGCATTATACATGTATCCATGCATTCGGTTATTCTGAATAATCATTTCCGTAAATATTTTGAGTCATGACCGTAACCGTTGTATAAATACTCCCCGTATAAATTTCATCTAAAGCCACAATTTATTTTGTGTTCATAGGTAAAAGAGGACACTATGACATTGTAGTTTTAGTAGACTGTAAATGATGCAATTTCTATGCCATTGTTGGATTCACATCAGACAATGTCAGTCCCATGCAGAGGAAAATTTCATTTAACCACTACTACAGTAAAATATGGAATATAAAATGTCTCAGTAAATGAAAGCTCTGTGTGCGATTTCCAGTGAAATGGGATTTCTTTTATAGTTTTTGATTTAAAACAAATGTTTTTCACTCCTCTAGAATTCTTCTCAAATAACAGCTGCTGCAAATTACTTGGAGTCTCAAATGAATGAAGTCATCGCAGATAACTACACCCTCAGCCTCGTGACGTATGCACTATCATTGGTTGGAAGAAATAAAGCTAAAGAGGGTCTGGACCTTCTGAACCGCCGGGCAGAGCACAATGGTAGCTTCATTTGTATAAAAATGTGAAATAATGAAATAAATCATCTTAAAGAGAATGTGTCATCAGAAAATGATCTATTGTTTAAAGGAAATCTGTCACCTGGATCATTGCTATTCATGTAGAAATATTACCATACAGTACCTCATTTCCAAATATACCTTTCTGTGATTCTTGTTTTCTATCTTCAGACATTCACTTTGTTTGGTATGCAAATCAGCTAGTAAGGTGCCCAGAGGGATGTTATTTTCTCTTGAAAGAGCCCATCTAGTGCCCAAGCCCTCCCTGAAGCAGAGCCCAAGCATGCATCTTCCTCACTCAGATATGATGCCCCTGCTGCTCCGTGTCCGCCTATCCCGCCACTCAGTCACAATCACACCATGACCTCACCCACCGGTTCCTTGCTCGGTGCATACCCAGTTTCATAGTTGAGGCAGATGCCCTTAGTTGGAGACAAGGAATGCAGGCAAGAGGCAGTGTTCGCCACTGCATATGCGCAAGATATGAAAGAGATGATGCAAGGAGATGGTGGGCAGACATATTTAGTTTAATATATTTTTATAGATTTTTGATTATGTTATTTTTAATTTTCTATGTCACTATCTATATTTAAACAAAAATCATAAATTCCTGCAGTTTTCGCTGTGGCCACTAAGCCTAATAAGGCTACTTTCACACTAGCGTTTTTATTTTCCGGTATTGAGTTCCGTCATAGGGGCTCAATACCGGAAAAAAATGCTTCCGTTTTGTCCCCATTCATTGTCAATGGGGACAAAACTGAACTGATGACAACGGAATGCTCCTAAAAGCATTCCGTTCCGTCTTCAGACCGGAGAGCAAACCGCAGCATGCTGCGGTTTTCTCTCCGGTCCAGGCATCCACACCAAAACGGATCTGGAATGACCCCCAATGCAAGTCAATGGGGACGGATCCGTTTGGTGTGACACACCAGTAATCCGGATCTGTCCTCCATTGACTTGCAATGGGGGGTCATTCCGGATCCGGCTACACATATACAGAGATACATACAGACATACATACATACTCACACATACACACAAACACATACATACTCACATACTCCAGGCAGGGACGCCGGCAGCATGTCTTCACGCGCCTCCTGCGTGCAGCTATGACGTTTCCCCACTGCGCCCAGCAGAGGGCGATGTGGGGAATCGTCATCACTGCGCTCAGGAGGCGCGTGAAGACGTGCTGCTGGCGTCCCTGGCTGGAGTATGTAAGTATGTATGTATGTTCTCTGTGTCTTGTCCCAATGTCTGTGTCAATATGTGTGGGGCCGGAGCGCTGCTCCTTCTCCACACATGTATCAGCGGCAGCGCGGATCCGTCGGCACCCTTTAGCTGCCGGATCCGTGCTGCCGCTAGTGTGAAAGAGGCCTAATAGTCACAGCATCTTGGTCTGTACAGATCACTTTATTGTAGTTATATATTATTCTAAACCTGCCTGTAATGATAAGGAGATATCACCTCTGTGTATAGATAAGACAGGATCCACCATTCACAATGGGTGATTGTCAAAGCTTATCTATTCCTTCCTTGTACAATGACCTCTGCACAGGTCACAGCGCATGCCTAGAAAACTCTGCAATAGAAGTCTATAGGGTCCCCTCCTAACCATTGTGTCTATGGACCATGTGGCTACCATAAAGATACAGATAGCCGCCCCCATAACCATATTCTGGAAATAGAATAAAAAAATCTGTAATCAGAAAATAAAAAGAAATTAGAAAAAAGGATGTGTGCTACTATCTGTTTTTCACTGGCAGTTAACATTTTTGGTGACACATTTTCTTTAAATGTTAACAGTTTAACCCAGGATTTACAGTTTAACTGTAAAGATTTGTTCACATGAACTGATTAGACATGTAAGCCTCTGAAATCTGGTAATTTTTTATGTTTTCTTGTTCATATTTTCTGGAAATAGGCTGTAAACACCACCACCACTGTGTTTTTACCTTCAATGGGAAATGTACCATATGAAATGCTCCAAAGAAGTGACATTCTTGAAATGTTTTTGAAAACAGCTGCCATAAGTTCTGTGCAGTGTGAACTGTGGTGTGTGTTTCCCATTGAAAACAATGGGAAGCTGTTTTCAAGTATTTAAGCAATAATATGTAAATCCATATTATGAGTACTTTACATGCTGAAACATATCCTAATACTGTAATACTGTGTTTCTTTTCATTACCATGTTAAAGGAGCATTCTAGCTATTTCAAGTGATCCCCTATCCACTACCCACAGGATAGGAGATAACTATTAAGTAGAAGTCTGAACCCTCAGTGGTCATGAGAATGGGAGCCTCAAACCTGACAGGGATCCCCTAAAATGAATGGATCTATATGGGACTGCTGGTGAATGCCAAGTACAAGAGCATAGCTTCTGCTTCATTCATTTTGAGAGGTCTTTGAATGATATGGAGCCCCTATTCTCATGATCGGTTGGGTTCCCAGCAACAAGACCCCCATTAGTCTAATAGTTTTCTCCTATCTTACCGATAGGGAATAACTTGAAATGACCCCATGAAGATCACATGCACACGGCCGTGCTATAGCTCACTTTTTTATTGGAGCCATAATAGGGTACCCTAGGAAGGTGTATGGGGAATTTACTGTACCTCTGTATGGCTCCAATTTCATGAGAAATGGTGTCTTTTTTCTGTTGCATTCTGCACAAATCCAACAGATAAAAATCCTAGCATATATCATTTTTGTGTTAGGGTATCGCAGGTCTTTACATACGTATGGCACAAAACGCATGGCTTGTTCCTAAATGACTTTTGTAAAACATACAAAACAGCAGTATTTTGATAGTAGATTTTCTTTAACTACAGGCCACGTAAGGTTCTGGAGGTCTAATATTCAGAGAGCCCCGGGCTGGTGGCAGCCAAGTTCTGTTGATATAGAAGTGGCATCGTATGTCCTACTGTCACACGTAATACAGAATCGTGTTTCTGAGGGAGTAGCAGTGATGAAATGGTTAAGCCAACAAAGAAACCACCTTGGAGGATATTCTTCTACCCAGGTTAGTTTACTTAAATTCTACTATGAAAACTCAGCCTATTTTATACTTATAGGGAACCAGTCACAATTAAAATGAATTCCAAGCTGCAGGCAGCATGTTAGAGAGCAAGAGAAGCTGACCAGATTGATGTATGATTTTCCAGGAAATTACCCAGTATATTTTTTTCAAATTGATTGCAATGTGTTCATTCTGGGGTTATGAGTCCAGTGGATGGTTCTACTCAGCTATTTGTGTATTCACACTTAGGCCTCATTCACACGAACGTATTTTGTTTCCGCGTCCGTTCCGTTTTTTTGCGGATAGGATGCGGACCCATTCATTTCAATGGGTCAGCAAAAAATACGGACAGCACACTGTTTCTATCCGCATCAGTATGTCCGTTCAGTAGCCCTGCAAAAAAAAATAGAACATGTCCTATTCTTGTCCGTTTTGCGGACAAGGATAGGCATTGTTACAATGGATCCGCAAAAAAAAAACGGATGCCATACGGAACGTCATCCGTTTTTTTTGCGGATCGCAAAACACATACGGTCGTGTGCATGTAGCCTAAAGGGAATGCTGTCAGATACTAAGTAGGACCACCTCTCTCAACCCTAGGCATAAAAAGAACCGAGATTAAAGCCCTTGGTGACGAGCATGCTTTGGACTGTAGCGGCCAAGCAACTTTTTTCATTGTCATTTTCAAAGAGTTATAACTTTTTTCTTTTTTTCGATTGATGTAGCTGCATGAGGGTTTGTGTATAATTCAGGTCATTACAGATGCTGTGATGCCAAATGTATGTGTGTGGGGGTATTTTTTATTAATTGAAAAGCATTATTTTTTCATGGAAAAAGGTAATTTTTTCTTTTAACCTGGAGATCTTTTTTTTTTAAATAAAACTTCATTAAAGTAAAGTAATAATTTGACCACTTATTAGTTCCACAAACTGACTTTAACATGTGATTGTTTGATTGCTTACATAATACACTGTACTACTTATGCTGCATAGTGTATTATGCTCTTAGTAGGAATACACAGGATTAAAAGGCATATACTGCCTTTAATAGATCCCTGGCTACCAATTATAGAGATCAGTACCCCGCAATTGCATTTTCAGGGTGTCAGTGGGTCACAGAGGGAGTACCTTTCCTTTGAAATCACTTAGGTGCCATGGTCGTTATTGACACAGCATTTATAGAGTTAAAAAGCCAGGATCAGCGGTTCTGCCAATCTGGACAATTAATGCAGCCCAACTTCTGCTCTTCCCTGCAAGCGGACCTGTGCAATGCTTAGACTAGGCAGGGGCAAAACAGCGGCGGCCTAGCTTAAGGCGTCTTAGTGACTGCAGTAAAAAGACATATTGGTGGTCACAAGGGGTTAATCAAATGCTATACAAGGAATCTTTTCCCACAAAACTATATATTGATCCGCTTAGCATGTCTTTATGGTGCCTTCACATTGGATGGGATTTTCAACATGATAGGTTTCCTTTGTCAGATCTCATTGCAGGCGTGCAATGTTATATCAATCTATGATCTGTACTGTGTTTGCCTAATTACGTAAGAATTGATTTCCAGGATTGTCATAAAAATCATAAGTTCCAGTCTTGTTATATGAGGTTTTATTTATATTAAGTGTTTTATATGCGCGAATACGCATAGAGGATGAAAATAAGTAGCCAATCACAGGTTGAGCATGCACGCTGCTGCTCCAGTCACTACAGGCATTCTCACGATCAGGGGGATGCCAGAGGCCAGACTTCCACTGATCAGGTATTTACTCCCTATCCTGTGGGTAGGAGATAAGGTAATATATTTGCACAACCCCTTTAAAGCACCATAACTTTTGTATATAATAATATTTCACTAGTTATAAGTATAAGCAATTTTCAGAATAATTCTCCTAATTTGTGCATGCTGTATCCAGTCATATCAATTCTTAAAATGGCATAACAAAAGAATCTATTTTTATAGCATAATATATATTTTTAGGACAACTTTCTTGCTTGCTAGGAACACGTAATTAGGGCTCATGCACATGACCATATTTTTCTTTAGAGTGCTATTTGTTTTTAAAATCAGTGGGACTATGAACACATCCCTTTTTTGTCATAGATCCATGTGTCTGACCTTAGGTGCTCACTGTAGGTCCTTTTCTTATCTGTTTTTGCAGATGTTAATAGCCATTTCTATTGATGGGAGACATTAAATAGGGATAATCCAATTTCCACCCCAATAGTCATTAATAAAATATGTACATAAATTAAAAAAATCATGAAATAAAACCTGTGCTACATTAATATAAACATATTTGAGTAATGATCTCACCCAAGCACACTGGGGGTGATCTATCAAGGATGGACTCATATTCCGTTTTTGATGAAATTTGTGTAATTTTTTTTAGCCACATGCAAAAGAGAGAAGTGTTTAGTCTTTCCTTTATAGTCTTTCAACTTTTTGGACAAACTCCTAATTTAAAGAAGTATCCCCATTTCAGACATTTTAGCCATCCTGTCTCAAAGAACCAGATACGCTGGATTGCTTGGCTGATCCTCATAGAGAATCTCATTTTCCATTCATTCTCCACTTGGCCAATGGCTGCCTCATGGAGCAGAACAGGAGTCAGACAGCACCCATTCTGGAGACAGGTGACAGTTCTAGAGGTAGGAGCAGGGGTGTACACAGAAATCACTGGGCCCCACAGCAAGAATCTAAATTGGGGTCCCTTTTATAGCACAGTAGGAGCTACATTAATCAGTCATGAATATGCCATAAATTTTGGTGGGAAAAGTTGGGAATACCAGTTTAAGGAAAGATAAAAACTACTTCTAAAACTTGGAACTTGGCTAGAAAAACGTGTGAACTTGGCTAGAAAGTAATTTCTGTTCATGCTATTGTTTTAAAACCAAAGCATGCCCCAATCTGTGGTAGAATTTTGTGGATTTACTGTGTTTTTTTCCATATTGACTTTGCTACAGAAAACCTTCAGCATAGAAAACTGCATGTAAAAACTGATATTTGTTTCACAATTCCTACTTGCATTTTTATGTCTAGGTCTGTAGCAGAGCTATTAAAAACTTTAACTGAAAAACATTGACTATAGCGAAGGGAACAGGAATAAACGTGACTGTGACTCCTTCTCATTCCTCCTTACTTTGTTTATATTTTACATTAATGACCATATTAGTCATTAATAGGTCATATTCTCATAAGCTTTTGTATATTTATAGAACTCAGCTAAACTATATAAAACTTCAGTTTCCACCCAGTAGTACAATTAAAGGGAAAACAAAATACATAACACAAGAATGAAATATGATGGGATTACAATTAAATAATTCACACTAAGCACAATTCTGCATTAGATTATACTTTAAAAATTATACATTTGTAGTTTGGCACTGCATTTTTTTCCTTACTATAATAGAAATATAACATGCGATAAACATGCTAAAATATATATTCTGTGGTTCAACAGTTACTGTACATGGCAAACAAAATTCTTATAGTTAAGTGCTATTTTATGACAACCATCCCTTTGAATATGCTCTATTGGGCATTTGGATGTCATAGAAGAGGGCACCCAAGTATGAGCCAGAGTAGTGAGACACTGAAAGAGGTCTAAGGCTTCTTCCACACTAGTGGCAGCATGGATCCGGCACCTAAAGGGTGCTGACGGATCCGTACTGCCGCTGATACATGTGTGCAGCGATTCCTGGGCGCAGGAGAGGAAACGTCATAGCTGCGCGCAGGAGGCGCGTAAAGACATGCTGCCGGCGTCCCTGGCTGGAGTATGTAAGTATGTATGTGTTTGTGTGTATGTGTGTGTATGTATGTATGTCTGTATGTATTTCTGTATATGTGTAGCCGGATCTGGAATGACCCCCCATTGCAAGTCAATGGAGGACAGATCCGGATTACTGGTGTGTCACACCAAACGGATCCGTCTCCATTGACTTGCATTGGGGGTCATTCCGGATCCGTCTTGGTGCGGATGCCTGGACCGGAGAGAAAACCGCAGCATGCTGCGGTTTGTTCTCCAGTCTGAAGACGGAACGGAATGCTTTCAGGAGCATTCCGTTGTCTTCAGTTCAGTTTTGTCCCCATTGACAATGAATGGGGACAAAACTGAAGCGTTTTTTTCTGGTATTGAGCCCCTATGACGGAACTCAATACCGGAAATTAAAAACGCTAGTGTGAAAGTAGCCTTAGTCCCTCCACTGGTACACAGTTGACCATTAATCTGAATGACCACTATGTAATTAGAACCAGACGTGTCTTCCCACAGTGATAACAACTAAGGCTCCATTCACATCTCTATGAACGAGATCCAGCTGCCTGTTCTGCACAAATGCTGGCTGTCGGCTGGACAAAAAACTGTTGCATGCAACGGGTTTTGTTAGATTAAAACCCGGCATTTATGCCGAAAAGCATCCGGATCACTGCTGGATCCCATTATAGTCAATAGGAATCAGGCGGTGATCAAAAATGATCACCAGGCCAGCTTCGAATTACAGTGGAGTTGCCCACACTAGAAAACCCATTTTATCTCCAGGCAAGGAAATTAATAAAATTTAAAGCTATTTCTATGACCTGAAATTTGTCATAACTATCAACTTTTCATGATCTTTCATAATCCATCATCTAAATGCATTATCCAAAGAACATTTATCACCTAGGACTGACATAACTCTGTCAGTCCATGGGAGTGAATCGACTGTAGGATGACTTCCTACCACTCCATTCAGATGAAGGACTTTAGGAGTCCTCATTCTCAGGATCACTGTGGGTAGTTGATAAATATTTGCAAGGGATAACTGCTTTAAGAGAATGGAAATAATAAATAATTGCCCAGTTGTGATACAGTAACGGTGACATTCATTATCTTTGACAGGATACTGTAGTAGCTCTGCAAGCAATGTCCTCCTTTGCATCTAAGTACTCTTATAGCAAACCGGCACTGCACATTTCAGTGGAAGGGGACCAGATGGATTCTCCAAGTTTCAGAATCAATTCTGAGAACTACATGGTGCTTCAAAGTAAACAGGTAACATTTCGTGCACCTATAATAAACTAAAACGCCTCCATTTAATTTTGCATATGATGTAGTGGGAAGCAGGGAAAAAAAAACAATTCCGCCACAGTTTTAATTTTTTTTTATTTATGACGTTTGATGTGCAATAAAACTGACCAGTTACTTTCATTCTACAGGTCAGTGCGAATCCAGCGATGTCTAATATGTATAGTTTTTCTTGGGTTTTGATAGTGATAAAATAATTATAAAGTTGGAATTTTTTTTCAGGAGCGGGCGCCATCTTTAAAGATCCGTCCAGCGCCAAACTAGTACGGCTCTGGGCGGGAAGGGGTTAAAGATGACCTACCAGCTCTCTCGACATGTCTGTTTTAGTAACTGCTTCATTATCCATGAAATGACCATTATGAAGCATCTTTTCTTATAACTTTACTTTGTACTATTCCTCTATTGTTCCTCCTGAATACTTTTGAATAAATTGACAACTGGGTGTTACCATTATCCTTAAAGAGGTGTGTCACTACAGTCTGTCACTGCATTAATAAGAAAGCTATGTTTTTCATTCTATTAGGCAACACTACATAGCCTTGGTTTGGGTTACATATACTTACATTTTTATTGACTCTTTCGATATCACATATCTTACATTTTATGTATGAATAGTATTCGTTATGGTGATATAGATTCGGTTATTGGCTGATAATGATATTTTACATTACAGATTGCTGTCGGGAAAGATATTAATATCACAATCAATGCGGAAGGAGTTGGATTTGCCATATTGCAGGTAAACTGTCCTCACATGAATACTGTAACACTGGTGTCATTATCCTGTGTTATTCTGTCTGTTAGCCTACCTGCACACAGTGCGGATCAATCGGTTTTCCCTGCATATTTTCAAGTTTATAAAATGAAGAGTAATACAGTACCTGCAAAACGAGTGACATTTGAAAAATCTCATGTACACTTTTCTTTTTTATTCCTGTGAAAAGTGACCTGCTGTGAGCATCTTGAAATGCAGAGGGTGCGATCAGGGAAAAATCACATCAAAATCTGCAAAAAAATCCACAAGTGACACATGCAGATTTTGATGTGAAAATGCAGAGAGACCTGCATGCAATTATTTGATAACCTGCACCTATGGGCTGGTACCCTTACAGTGCAGGTCGCTTTAGGGGCACTTTCAACTGGTGCAGGCTGTGGTTATTGGTGACATCTGTGGTTGGCATAGGATGGATGGCATGGATGACATAAGCTTGTACTGGGGCATCTGGTGCATGCTGTAATTGTGGCTGGCCTACTGGTATGGGCGGCTTTGGGCATAGGCTGCACTGAGGCACCTGGTGCAGGCTGTAATTGTAGACGACATAGGCTGTTCTGAGGCATCTGGTGCAGGCTGTAATTGTGGCTGACATAGGCTGTACTGAGGCATCTGGTGCAGGCTGTAATTGTGGATGACATGGGCTGTACTGGGGCATATGCTGCAGAATGTAATTGTGGCTGACATAGGCTGTACTGGGACATCTAGTGCAGGCTGTAATTGTGGCTAACATAGGCTGTACTGAGGCATCTGGTGCAGGCTGTAATTGTTGATGACAGGCTGTACTGAGGCATCTGGTGCAGGCTGTAATTGTGGATGATATAGGCTGTACTGGGGCATCTGCTGCAGGCTATAATTGTGGATGACATAGGCTGTACTGAGGCATCTGCTGCAGGCTTTAATTGTGGATGACATAGGCTGTACTGGGGCATCTGGTGAAGGCTGTAATAGTTGTTGACATTAGTTGTAATGGGGCATCTGCTGCAGGATGTAATTGTGGCTGACATAGGCTGTATTGGGGCATCTGCTGCAGGCTGTAATTGTGTCTGGCATAGGCTGTAGTGGGGCATCTGCTGCAGGCTGTAATTGTGGCTGACATAGGCTGTATTGGTGCATCTGGTGAAGGCTGTAATTGTGGCTGACATAGGCTGTATTGGCGCATCTGGTGAAGGCTGTAATAGTGGTTGACAAAGGCTGTATTGAGGCATCTGGTGCAGGATTTAATTGTGGCTGACATAGGCTGTACTGGGGCATCTGCTGTAGGCTGTAATTGTGGCTGGCATAGGCTGTACTGGGGCATCTGCTGTAGGCTGGAATTGTGGCAGACATAGGCTGTACTTGGGCATCTTCTGCAGGCTGTAATTGTGGTTGACATAGGCTGTACTGAGGCATATGGTGCAGGCTGTAATTGTAGATGATATAGGCTGTACTGTGGCATCTGCTGCAGGCTGTAATAGTGGCTGACATAGGCTGTACTGGGGCATCTGCTGCAGGCTATAATTGTGGTTGACATAGGCTGTACTGAGGCATCTGGTGCAGGCTGTAATTGTAGATGGCATAGCCTGTACAGAGGCATCTGCTGCAGGCTGTAATTGTGGATGATATAGGCTGTACTGGGACATCTGCTGCAGGCTGTAATTGTGGATGACATAGGCTGTACTGAGGTGTCTGCTGCAGGCTGTAATTGTGGATGATATAGGCTGTATTGAGTCATCTGGTGCAGGCTGTAATCGTGGATGACATAGGCTGTAATAGGGCATCTAGTGCAGGATGTAATTGTGGCTGACATAGGCTATACTGGGGCATCTGGTGCAGGCTGTAATTTTAGATGACATAGGCTGTACTGAGGCATCTGCTGTAGGCTGTAATTGTGGATGATATAGGATGTACTGGGGCATCTGGTGCAGGCTGTAATTGTGGCTGGCATAGCCTGTACTGAGGTATGTGGTGCAGGCTGTAATTGTGGATGACATAGGCTATAATAGGACATCTAGTGCAGGCTGTAATTGTGGCTGGCATAGGCTGTACTGGGGCATCTGGTGCAGGCTGTAATTGTGGCTGGCATAGGATGTACTGAGGCATCTGATGACGGCTGTAATAGTGGCTGACATAGGCTGTACTGGGGCATCTGGTGTAGGGTATAATAGCGGCTTACATAGGCTGTACTGGGGCATCTGGTGCAGGATGTAATTGTAGATGACACAGGCTGTACTGAGGCATCTGCTGCAGGCTGTAATTGTGGATGATATAGGCTGTACTGAGGCATCTGCTGCAGGCTGTAATTGTGGATGATATAGGCTGTACTGGGGCATCTGGTGCAGGCTGTAATTGTGGCTGGCATAGGCTGTACTGAGGCATCTGCTGCAGGCTGTAATTGTGGATGATATAGGCTGTACTGGGGCATCTGGTGCAGGCTGTAATTGTGGCTGGCATAGGCTGTATTGAGGCATCTGATGAAGGCTGTAATAGTGGCTGACATAGGCTTACTGGGGCATCTGGTTTAGGGTATAATAGCGGCTGACATAGGTTATACTGGGGCATCTGGTGAAGGCTGTGATAGTGGTTGGCATAGACTTTATCTCACAACACCCTGTCCATTGCTTGTTACTTCATTCTTTCTTGGGAGCAGGCCTATTTTGTTGTTTTTTTTTGGTAGATCGCTTAACTCCAGTGTACTAGAAATCACGCACCAAGTTTGAGATGCAAAATATCACTGGGCTTGAGCTGTTATAATAGCTTAAAGGGCATCTGTCAGCAGATGCCTGCATTGCTGAGAAAAATGATGTCTTAATACATGCAAATAAGCCTCTATGATCAACGAGGGGGTCGTCTGTACATCTTGAGGCTCTGCTCTCTCTGTAACTACTGTGCCCTCTCTACTTTGATTGACAGGGTCAGGCAGTATGAACATGATCATGCTTGGCCCTGTCAATTAAAGTGCAGAGGGTCCGGCCGTTGCAGAGATAGTGGAGCCAGATGCTCATTTGCATATATTAAGACATCATTTTTCACAGCAATGTGGGCACATATGAACCTAGGACCAACACAGATACCTTCAGCTGCCAAGTGTACATGCAACAGGTCAGCCAGGCACAAATCTGCTGACAGATGCCCTTTAATATTGGTCATATAGGTATCTATCTATCCAACTATCTATCTATCTATCTATCCAACTATCTATCTATATATCTATCTATCTGGACCTTCAGAGGAAAGCATACTTACCTGATCCCCACTGCTGGGTCCTGGATCCATCGCTTCCCCGTTGATGTTGGTTGACTGGCCGCACCAGTGACCTGCCCCCCTTGCGTCATGTGACCAATTGATGTAATACATGGGCTCAGGCCACCTCAATGGCCAGTCATTGGCTGCAGCAGCGTCAAAAGGAGATGGGGGTGGGGGGGCTGACAAAAGATGCATAACCCCTTTAAGGGTGATTCATACTGATAGATGATGCCTCATATTAGAAATGCCATAGAGCTCTATATTACTTAATAAAATAGTATTTTTTTATGCTGATGAGAATTTCTTTACATGCTTTGGAGGGCATTCTACAAGTATAAAGCTTTGCAACTCACTGCCATTGATAAAAATGCTTACTATGTGCATCACTATGAATTATAAATGTCCCAACTCAATAGATTTTAGGTATGCTAAACCACAGACTGTGTAGTGTGAATATGAACTTTAAATCTGCCAGATGCTGCTCCTGCAAGTGTTCAAGAGGTGGAACTTCACTGTTAGGGGCTCACTGCATTGAGCTGCTTCATGTTTGTGTTCTGTGTCCTGCATGTAGTCTCATAAACTGCAGCCCTGTTCATTTAGCTGATATCCTTTTTGATGTATGTTTATTTTATTTGGTTTTAAAAGTGTCAGGTTAGATTTGCAAACATCTTTTAATCCCATAATACAGCTAGTAAAAAAAAAAGAAATTGCCCCAGACGTGGCCATTATATGTATGGGATTCCAGTAAACTTTCCACATTACTGTAAAAACCTGAGCATGCTTCAAGAGAATACTTTTCTGCCTTTTTCAGATGCATATTATCTACAATTTGAGAAGCTCTGATCCCCAAAGAACACGCAGATCTACGGAAAGTAAAGATTATTTTGATTTAGACGTTACTGTACTGGATAGTATGGAAAATGTAAATGTTGTGACTTTAAATGTATGTACAAGGTATGTAATATTTGAAGTGGTAGTATTCATTCATGTTATATAATGTAAATGTTGTCTATATAAATGTAATTGTAAAATGTGATAATAAGGACTTGTTTGCCGGCAGGAGATCATGTTTACACGGCATGATCTGCTGCCGGTAAGCGATCACTTTTGCATACGCAAAAACTACCCGATTACTCTATGAACGAGC
Organism: Rhinella marina; assembly: GCA_900303285.1. NCBI lineage: Eukaryota > Metazoa > Chordata > Amphibia > Anura > Bufonidae > Rhinella > Rhinella marina. The sequence goes on from ONZH01016223.1 coordinate 51,005, forward strand.
AGCATTGGATAATTGACGGTACATTTATATCACCCGATCATCGCTAACGAGCGTTACTATGAACGCTTGTTAGCAATAATCTGTGCGATTCTTGGCCTGTGTAAAGATATATGTTCAGCTTTACTTTAACTAGAGATGAGCGAATCTATTCGCCGCTTCGTAGATTCGAAGAGAATCTTGCAAATTTTCCGCTGCGAAGCGAATCTGAATTTTTTTGCGTTTCGCTCCATTAGATTTGAAAATGTTCTTAAGACTTTCTACGCATTCACTACGTACTTGTCCGTTAAATTGTACGCTAATGCTGCGTATAATTTACTCTATACGCTGTTGCATACGAATTCAATTAATTAGCAAACTTATTCTGTTTGTTATTCCTTCGGCAAAAGACCGGGAAGAAAGCGGTCACCTGACCTAGTGGGCAGGGCTTGCTCTGATTGGCTCAGGCTTGGTAAGCCAGTGACTCATCAGTTGTTCTGCGACTGCTGAGACAAGCAGAAGCACTGTGTGTGTAGTTCTGAGAGACTGAGACCTCTTTTGTTAAAATTGGGGTGTAATTGTTCTGGGAATCCATATTACACATATCAGGGATACTGCAGGGCAAGTGCAGGGCTAGTAATTAATCAGACAGGGAGAGAGACAGGAAGAGAGACAAAGACCAGCTGCAGGGCCACAGTCAAGTGAAAAATGTCTGGAATGGATAAGCAAATGGGGTCCAGTTCCAGCCAGACCTCGAGCTCTAAAAAAAAAAAAAGGAGAAGGTGGTGCAGGGCAGCAGTGCTTAAGGACCTGGAGCCGGATCTTCTACTTGTAGAATTCGTAATACTTGGCCTTTGTTCCACCAGGCTAACCCACCAAGGCACAAAATTGTAGTGGAGGAGAAAGTGGATGAGGTAGTGAAGTGGATGGCACACTCATCTCAATCACAGCTGGATGATCTGCTGTCATCTGCTGATACAGTATCCATATGTAGCCAGGGGTCAGACTCACTGCTCCACAATTCCGCTCCAGCAAAGCCCGTCATTTTCATACGCAATTTGTACGCTCATGCGTACGTGTTCACAGAAGTTTTGTACCTTTTTAAACCGAACATTCGTTATTAGTGCGCGAATGTTCGCAAAACACCACATAATAACGTATGATTTGTACAAATCTTATTAAAAGTTCTACGAATATTCGGCTATGCAAATTTTGGATGATTCGCTCATCTGTAACTTTAACCATTTCTTTTGAGTACCATATAATCTGTACACAGTAGAAAGTTGATAGTTAAGGTATAGAGATGAGCGAGCATGCTCGTCCGAGCTTGGTGCTCGTTCGAGTATTACGGTACTCGTAAGTGCCTCACTGCTCGGACGAGTATCTCGCCATGCTCGAGGAAATGGCATCTTCCGCATTGTGCATTTTTGTTGCCAATAAACTCAGCCAATCACAAGCCAGGAGACTCTGCGGTACACCCAGCATCACGTGGGGCCCTTACATGTCGATAGCAGGGGTTGGCTGGCCTGATCAGGTGACCCTGGAATATACTAGTGACTGCCCGCGGTGCTCGGTTCAAATGCTGTCTGGATGTTGTTAGGGACAGAGCTGCTGCGTTTCAGGGAGAGTGTTAGGGCCTGCATTTAGTTATTTGTTAGGCAGGAGTGATCTCAAAAGAACCCAACAGCCCTTCTAAGGGCTACAATACATTTTTTGTCTCCTGGCTGGGCTGGCTGGCACTAGTAGTGCAGCTATCGCCAAATATAACCCTTTTTTTGTTTTATCTCAGTGATACAAATCCATTTCATACAGCAGTGTGGAACCATTCTGTGTGTCACAGTTCAGCTGTCCACTCACCACAAACCACAATCCGTATTTTCTGTCCAGGTGACCGATACTGTACGTCACGTAATCAAATACGGTCTTTTGCTTTCACTGATACAGCTACATTACAAAAATCTCTGTGCGACATTTGTCTGGGTTGCAATTAAGCAGACCAAGTCTGCCTAATCTAATAGTTTCCGTGTAATTGCTCCATACTGCACGGTACGTAATAACATACGTAATTTTGCTCTAACTTATCCACCTATATACAAAGCACAATCCGTATTTTCTGTCCAGGTGACCCATTCTGTACGTCACGTCAGTGAAAAAGGTCTTTTGCTCTCACTTATACAGCTACATTACAAAAATCTCTGTGCGACATTTGTCTGGGTTGCAGTCAAAATAGCCACCGTCAGCAGGGGCTGAGTTGGCTCTCTGATAGTTTCTGCACGTCACGT